>CALYDD020000105.1:0-25183 GCA_944472135.2 Trichobilharzia regenti | reverse complement strand
GATTGTGTGGAGAAAGAACTCCGAGTCATCCAGGATATTCTACGCTTGAAGATTATGGAAGTGAACATAGTTTACAATAATCATAAACATGCACCGGTAATGAGGGAGAAAGTTTTTGTTTTTCGTCAACAATTCACAGGAGATACTCCTGTGGAAGTTCTATAACAACGTTTAACCAGAACGATAAAGAGATCTTACTACTGCGTACATATGTTTCTATCCTCCATTAGTCGTCCAATGTCCATTCAGAGACTGATTGATATCTTCCCTAACCTAAGACAAGTGTATAAAAAGTCCTATTCTGTCACACTTGGTCGATACTGGACGTGACATCGACGCCAACACAGCCTTCAGAATTATATGCTGAATTCTGAAGGCGCTATCACACACAATTCGCCTTCGATTCTTATACATAGCTGAAGCTATGACAATAAGATCGACTAAACCGTACCTGTGTATCCAGAAAGAACACCTTCAAGCGCAGTTCCTACCATAGCCGGACTTGGAATGAAGTCCCTTCTTTTTCCTCTCTTCAAGTCTTCCTCTTCCACTTATCCTTTTTTCTTACCTCTTCAGCTAAAAATTCAACTTTTACAAGATGATCTGTACAAGGTGCTACCTCATCTTCTCAGGTTGGTGCGTCTTCAGTTGCAAAGCACAGATAGCTAAGACAGTTGCCATTAGGATTTTCCAACCCTTCGCTCAACAACTTAGAATAGTTATCTCCCCAGTGACACCGGATAACACTAAATATTATCTTATAATATTTGCAATGCTAACCGCATTATCAATATCATGCTGTGCTGTATTATTATTATTGTATCCTTTAGTTCCTAGAGGAACATAGGGCTTCAGCTGCGCACCTCCATTGACTTCGGTTTTCTGACAACTTTTTCACCCTGCTCCAAGTCTGCCCACATGCTTTCATCTCCTCTTCACATGACCTCCTCCAAGTCACCCTTGGACGACCAACTCGCCGCCTCCCTTTCGGGTTCCACTCGAGGGCTTGTCTAGTGATGTCACTTGATGGTTTCCTCAGCGTATGGCCAATCCATCTCCATTTCTTTCTGCCTATTTGTTTCACAATCGGTTCCTGATTGGTTCGCTGCCAGAGATCCCTGTTGCTGATCTTTTCTGGCCATCTGATCTTGAGTATTGAGCGGAGACAGTTGTTAATGAAGGTTTGAAGTTTGTTTGAGATGCTCTTTATGACTCGCCAAGTCTCTGATCCGTATAGTAGCACTGACTTCACATTGGAGTTGAAAATCCGGATCTTATTTTTGATGCTGATTGCTGTTGACCTCCACACAGATTTGAGAGTAATGAAAGCTTGTCTTGCTTTTCCGATTCTGGCTTTGATGTCTTCGTCAGTTCCGCCTGTAGTTGAGACGATGCTTCCCAGGTAGGTGAAGGAGGTTGTTTCTTTCAGGTTCTTCCCATTTATGCTTATTGTGGTCTGTTGTTGCTGTTGATGTTGGCAAGGAATCTTCATCATCTCTGTTTTATCTATGTTCACGTGAAGTCCTATCTTTGATGCTTCTTCTGCCAACTTGTTACTTTTCACTTGCATATCTTCCAGTTTGTGGGAAATCAGACATATATCATCGGCGAAATCCAGATCCTCCAAGTCTTTTGTGTCAGTCCATTTTATGCCTGTTCCCTTGTTGGTTGCCGTTGTCTGTCGCATTATCCAATCAATTGCAATCAGGAAGATCATTGGTGATAGTAGACAGCCTGTAGTTGCACATTTTATTCTCGCCTTCATAATTTATCATCATCATGGTTATAATATTATCTAATTGTTATGTGACAGTAGTTATTTTCCCCTCTACCCCTAGTATTATGCATACCGTTTATATACACTCACCGCTGCCTAGATTATATAAACACTTATTAGTACTATTATGATCACTTCGATTGTTATCCATTAATTCACACCTCTGGTCCTAAATTTTATTGGCCACACTAATTCAAATGCCCATGACTAATATTTCATCATTATACAAGTGCAATGCCTGATGAGAATTTACCGAAAATACCTATTTGCTGGCTTAAATCGTGTTCTATAAGAATATTACCAATATTACACTGTATAATTGTGATAACCTCAAGAGGAATTCTCAAATAGACCATTCCTCGTTCAAATTGAGATACTTATTTACTCATCTGGACAATCAATCACACTGGGAAACAAACAATACTCACTCACTCACTCACTCAGTGTGAGTGTTACTCACCAGATTATTGGACTACTATACCAACTTACAATCCAGAACAATACAATACCACAATTACAACGATCCTATACTTTAGATAGGCTTGTAACCACCACCACATGAGTTTCTACCCTTCCAAATGCAAATCCATCTGTGAAGACTCGACTATTTGCTAAAGCATACACTTCAAATTGATTGTACACAACAACATCTTCCTAAGTCATCTGCATTCTCAAAAGGCATAGGAGAATTATCAGCGAACCAGTAGTATTTCGACACACTCATTCTCTACTGCAGTCTACTAACGCGTTGGTCGGTTAATTTCCCTCGACAATTCAAAGAGGAGAAAAGTGTTCCTATCGACGTAGTCATCTGAGAAAGTCTGCACAATCGCATTTATATTTACCAACATCCATCCGTATAACAGACTTTCTATCATCAAGTAATACAGGTGGTGTGGAGTGAAAGCAATCATATAATTCATATTATTACACCAAAGTAACATCCAAATGAATAGTTAAAATTTATAAATAACCTTACAATAAACGGGACAACCGATAAGAAAAACGTCTTGACATTTGATTATAAGGTGAAAATTGTTATTCGATGAGAAGTAAGGCGGTAGCTCGGGGAGGAGGAGAACAATTCAGTGAAGTGTAAACAAGGAACACATGAATGAGTGGAGACAGTCAATTTATAAATTACTTTTAAGTACTGGTTCTATCCCGAATCCTTTTCGATTGGTCGGTTGGAGCATTTCATCATCATCAACATCAGTTGACATGAAGTAGAGAAGCATTGGAGAACCTGGGAGTACTGGACGGCTGCCGAAGAGTCCCGAAATGGGACGAAACAGCTGTCTCGCAGTACTACCTGTCGAATTTTCAATGGTCCTCTAACTGATGTCAGCTCATGATGAAATCCGCCAACCAGCCAATTAATTGATTATAAAAACAGAAGTGAACGAACAATTTGGAAGATTCCTAATTGTTAGTTAGTTAGATCTACGTCAAAAACCAATACCACAGATTATTGAAACCCGACAGGAGGTACTGGATAGTCGTTTCTGTCATCCTAATATGATACTATTCAGTAGTGCGAACTCACGACTGTTTGAAGGACCGAGCCATGAACCTTCACGTTAGGAGTCCAAGCAGGTTTACAAAACAGCTGTCCAACACTCCCTACCTTTCAATAACCCCTCAAATCATGTTTGTTCCTGATACGAATATAAGAATTGAAATTAATCCTAAAGCAACTAGGAACGAAGAACCAAACACTAGAATAGAATAAGAGACTCAACAAACTCTTTTAGCATTCAGGCTTCGGCGTTAACTTGATAAATCGGGAGCGTCTTCGCCATATATAAAATACACATTAAACTCTTCTTAAGCAACTTTGTGGCCTCAATCACAATATAGAGATAAATTCATCCGAATCTCTTATTCGTCCGTGGTCTTCACCTCACTCGCAGTCGCCTCCAAGTCCGCACTGTGTGAAGTCCCAAATTGGGACAAAACAGCTGTCTCACACTTCCATCTGTCGGTTTCCCAATGGCTGCCTAACCGACATCACCTCATGATGAAATCCACCAACCAATCAATTAATTAATTAATTAATTCACTGTTATCACTCTTCTATATTCCTTGTGTACACATTCTCATTACATTTACATCTGTCAAGTCTACACTCCACTACCAGCTTACCTCTTCTCATCGAATAACAACCTTTCACCTTATCTAATCACAAACCTGTTCTTCCATTGTGTCATTCAGGTATTATCTTGTTTTTTTCTCACTTTGATCTATTTTAGAAACTACTTTCGAATGAGCTTCGAGCTAATCGTGGGGCCAGTTAACCATGAAGACCGAAGAGAGCAGGACACATATGGAGATGTACTTCTGAGGACCCGTACTCACCACGGACGAAACGGAATCAAAAGAATAACAATTGTGAATGTGTAAAATATCAGTTAACGACAGGTGTGACCTAATCTGAACAACCTCCCTACCACGGAAACCCTACCCATTCATACCTCCAAATGTATAGCGAAAAAATTATATCACTCAACAAATACCATGGGGCATGACTCAGAGGTAGGTCAATTACACACACACACACCACACACAACAAACACCAGTAGATCCGCTCCAATTACATTACTGTCATATAAAAAAAGGAAGTGTCATTCAACTACAGAAATATACCCAGCGTAGTTAGTGATCTAGTCGGGTCGTGAAATAATGGCAATGAAAAAGTGAAAACACAAAATGCAAACGCTCACTTGTAACTGTGTAAACCCGTCCACAGTAGATCGATTAGTCCTGTGATCTAAATTTGATTTTTTAATTAGTAATTTTTTCTATATTCATATATCTATATACATTTAATGTTTCATTTATGGCATTCTGTCTTACTATTGGTCAGATCACAGGACAGATCAAGCTAATGATCAAGTCACCCAATCCGACTACCTCCCCCATCATGCATACTATTTTACACTAGCCAATCACAGGATAGATTGCACAACCTTCAAATGACTAGGCATTTTCTTTTGACACAGCTTCTCACAATCATCGATTACAAAAGTCAGTCTGACCGGTCAACATCCCCCCTCCTCTTCTTGTTCTTACTGTTAGGCTGTCTATTATTAATGTCAGTTGGCTAAATTTGGCATGAGCAAAATTCCTGGGCTGAATGCAATTTATCGATTCTCCAATGAATAATAACAGCCCATTTGAAAAAAATGGAGGGCAGGAATTTTGACTCCTTAGTTGAAGGCTGTAAAAGATATCATCGGAGTGGCTATTTCAAAAGAAAATGTATTAAAGTGCAGATAGTAGAAGGTGAATGTAAAAGTTGACAGGTGCAGATTTGACCGCATGGACAGGCGTATAGCTCTTTCGTCGTAGCTTGGGACTCTTCACGAGTAGTCCGTCAACGGGGAAAACCTTGTATCTTCCAGGTACCATGTATGCTCGTAAACCATTCAGTCACTGGGACCTCATCCAGTGGCCAGTGCACGAATAACAATTACTGCTGCTCCGTAATATATTGCGAAAAGATACCAGTCATTTTCATCGATGATTAAATTTTATCTTACCTGACACAGCCGTTCACTACTCCTTGGTTTTCAATCGTTCAACCATTATTGTCAGTTCAGTTCGTGATCGAACTCGAAAACAAATAAATCTGTTCAGTGACACTAGTGAAGTCCATTTAATATCTTTGCAGAACACCAACGTTAGTTGGCGTAAAATCAACCATGTAGAAGTTCCATACGCTGTGTTAAACTTAGTGACAAGGCTTAACTTCCTATTCTTCGCTGGCACAGTCAACACGTTCAAACTCTTAATTTAGTACATTTATGTAAACCCGATATCTATGGTCGGCCTGCAAAATTTGGGCTACAGATATCCATGCTGAAAATTCCATACCTGTACCAAAAGTACAGTGTGGAATCAAGCTGCAATCAAAAATAAAATATTAAAACAAACAAAAGTAAAAATTATTCAACGGTCATCTCAGTGTATGTCCATACCATCCATCTCCCTACTAGTTCTGCATATTTATCAGCTTGCCCACTCACTATCTGCCAGAATAGCACTAGAATTATCTTATCTGTCCGACTGCATGATCTTCGATATGTAGAGAACTCAGGTATTGGTGAAAGTCAGCAACGGTGACCTGTTGGAGATGCTGCTTCTGGTGACTGATGTGCCAATTCCCTGAACCATAATAGAAACATTGACTAATTTAAAATAAAAGATAAACACTCCGATCTTGTTCCATCTGCTACACACTTAATATATGGTGAGGAAAGCCTGATATAAGAACAAGACTTGATCCATGTGGTAGGGTATAATTCTACGACAGAGTAAATTTGTTTGAGAAAGTTTCACAGTGTTATGCAGTGATATTACTTACTGACGATCACGTTTCGAGAACAATTTCCATGACTGCTCATAATCAATATCAAGGCACTACTCACACAACCCCTTCTCACTTTGTCTATATAATTCCATTATTTTTCGTCACTTGATTTGATGATGATTGCTGGCGGTACGAGTATTTTGCATATCTCTGGTACTAGTGGTGATGAGTCATTCCTATTGCACGTGTAGATTATTCTATGAACGAAGATCCAATGAGTCAGTCAGTTGGTCAGACAATCAGTTAGTCGTAATCAACCTCTCTCTCTCTCTCTTTCTCTTCATCCATCTACGTTTAATTTTTAGAAATGTGACTGTGTCCCACCATAATGTGTGGTTGTGTGTCAATATATGCAGTGGAATTGCTGACTTTCTTCTAGATTATTTGTCTCCACAGTGTCAGTCATTTTACACTCGACTAAATTCTTATGTTCTGATTGTCTGACTACCCACCCGCCCTATTCCAGTGGTTTGATCTTTTTAGTTGACCTAACTGACAGTCATTGCATGGTAGGTATTTGGTATATTGTATCATTCTGTCTAATTGGGTCAACCTACGGGTTCGTTTAAGCTTTACTCACTCACATACAATAATAATAACAGCCATTCCGAAGCACGTTTCTCGACCTCACTTCTGCTTTCGACTCTGTACCTAGATGTCTCTTGCTAAATAAGCTGTCCATGACACGAACTCAATCCTGGGTCACTAACTGGTTGCATTCCTACTTTTCAAACAGAATGCAGTATACCGTATACAAAGGTAAATCCTCCTCTGCTGTGCTCACTGAAGATGGTATCCCCCAAGGTGCTGTACTCTCCCCACTTCTCTTTTCTTTCTTTCTACATGACTTACCACCTTCATATGACATTAATTTTGTCAAATATGATAACGATCTGACTGTATCTTTGCCTGTCGAACGTCAAAGTGACGGCTCTAAACTAAATGGCTTTTTATCAGAAATCACCCAGTGGTCCAAGGAAAACGGTCTTACCAACTTAAACCCCTCCAAATGCCAAACAGTCAATTTCACCTTTAAGCATAATTCTGACCTAAACAAACTGGTTAACACTCACCTCACGAGGTGTGCAACATAGACAGCACTGAAATAGAGAGAGACGAAGTCGGAAATTAGATACCTAGGCATCATTCTATCTGCTGATCTCTCCTGGTCGTCTCATATCTTGATGATGATTTCTAAGAAAATATTCCGTCTTACCTTTTACATCAAGAAGTTAAGACATTCTGGTATAACCCAACCCTTACTCCTACAATTCGTTAACTCTCGAATTCTGCCTAGTATTCTCTATTTTCCTCCTTAGTTTTTCCAGGGCTGGCTACTGAAGAAAGACCATAGCTTATTACGCAGGATGTTGAAGGTTGTCAGCAGGGTAAGCAGCATGGCACTTAACCAACCAGCTTGTTACTATTCTGGTTGACAGGCACATGGACTCATGTGAAAAGTGGGCTAAATCCATTTTAACATATTAACATAACAATTTCGCTTTATTCCAGAAATAGTACTTGTGGTACAGTCTGGAATTTTCAGCACATATCGACAATATTGCATCTAACTTCATCGTACATTTAAAAGGAGTATTATAAAAAAAATAAAATATATTAAAAAAACACAACAAAAAAACCAAAAAAATATAAGAAAAAAATGCAAATAAAAATATCAAATAAAAAGGAAGATAAACACAAATAATGAAAAAAATATTTCAGTATTGGTTAGTGGAAGCTACGATATGTGTGTGCGTGGTGGACAGTAACAGCAATAATCAGACAAGAAATTATGAGATGTTCTTAAAAATGTTTATAGCCAAGATGATCAGTTAATTTGATTGAACAACACTAAACAATCATAAGATAAACATTTCAGGTTGTGTTTTTTTTTATTGTCAGCACTAATGCGGTGTTTGTAGTGGCAGTGTGAGGAATCATGCATAATACAAAATTTTTTAAGAAGGGGATAGTGGCAATAACAAACAAGATTGTCAGTTAAATAGTGCCAAACAAAGAACAACCACAAAACTAATGTTACATGATGGTTAATGACGGGACAATTTTTTAATAATCATAGTGATAATATAGTCGGAGCCAGTAGATATACAAAAGAAGGAATAGAGTAAAAGTGCAAAAAAAGTAAGCCAACGATAATTAATTTTAAGCAGCTAAGTATGTTTAAGAAGGTTGTTCACTACAGAAAACAGCACCCTGAGGAACACCAGCTTCAGTAAGCAAAGGAGAGGAAGCTACACCATTATATACCTTGTACTGCATCCTATTGGAGAAGTAAGAGTGCAGCCAGTTGATAGCCCAGGACTCAGTTTGTGTAAGGCTAAGCTTGTTTAACAAAAGGCCTCTAGGTACAGAGTCAAAAGCAGATGTGTAATCAAGGAAAGTACAACGGACATACTTGGCCCCTTTGTCTAAGGAGGATACAATGTTGTGATGAAACACAGCAGCAGCATCCAAAGTACTTCTACCCTGTTTGTAAGCAAACTGCTTTGGATCGTTTGAGAAGCTTAGGGAGGGAATGAGTTTTTGTAACAGTAATTTCTCCATCAGTTTCAAAAAAGGAGAGGTAATGGCAATTGGTCTAAACTTAACACTATCTCCAGAACCAGACTTGGGTACAGGGATGATTTTAATATCTTTCCACAGAGAAGGTACATTATTATTAGAAAAAGAAGTATTGAAAATGCTTGTAAGTGGGTTACTTAAAATATCAGCACATTTCTTTAAAACAATGGCAGGTATACCATCAGGGCCTAGACTCTGGGAAGGTTTAAGAGATTTCAAACATTTAAGAACATCAGAAGTATTGAAACGATGAAAGTCACTGGTCGTGTTATTAGTTAAATTGAAGGCAGAAGGGACATTTGGAGGGCGGATGAAAGATCTATTGAGAGTATTTACATCAATAGAAGAGGCAAAATTATTATGCTTACCACAACCAGTAATTTCTCTAAAAAGCTTCCATATGTTTTCTGAGGTTTTACAAGATAGTATTGTTTGATTATAAATGTTGTTTAGTCTCTTGATTTCAGATTTAATTTGGGTGTTTATCTTCTTAAGACCAGATTTATTCTTTGTCTTGTACAGCTTCTCTTTTTCTCTACGAAGTTTTTTGAGATGAGGGGAAGAAAAACGATCCATTCTTTTGAAAATTATCTGTTTTGGACAGCATATATCAAGACAGAATTTAAGATAGTCAGTCAAATTGGAAATAGTATCATCCAGTTTTTGTTCGTTGAAAAGTTCCCAGTTAGTGTCATTTAGCATACATCTTAGTTTGAGCATATTTTCTTGTGAGTAACACCTTTGCTGTGTTTTCTTGGACAGATTTGAGAAGATATTAAAGTGAGATCTGCTGTATATCTTAGGTAATATCCGAATAATACAATGATCTGAGTTCATGATAGGAGCACGTCGGCGTACTTCATATATTTCCTCATCATTAATGAACACTAGGTCAAGGGTTTTATCAAGTCGAGTAGGGAATTTAACAATATTGGCATGACCTAATGATACGAGGAAAGAACAATCACAGCAGTTAAAATCTCCTGTGACAACTGATAAAGAGTTTTCAAGATGTGTAACGGCGAATTCAGTGAATTCATCAGCAAAATCAGATAGATCAGATGCAGAACAGCCAGGAGTAACATAAATGTTAGAGATGAAGACGTATTTAAACTTGGATAAGTGTTTCGGGCGGCATTTGACCGTTATACAATCAATAAAGTCATTAGAGTAAGAAAAACATACGTTATTTGAAGTTGACCATTGAGAATGAATGAAAGTTGCAACACCTCCACCTCTTTTCTTTCTGGAGCATAGTCGATCTTGTCTAAACAATGTAAAACCATTTAGGGAAACCAGATTGTCATCATAGAGTTCATGGAGCCATGTTTCTTGTAATGCAACAATCGCCGTATTGTGATAAGTATCAGATGATAAGAGAGACTGGAGATGCATAATTTTGTTGGGAAGTGAACGGCAGTTTGAAGTGACAATAACAGGAATGGTTGTACGATATAAAGGTGTCTGTTTAAGTGCACGCTGCCAGCCAGCGTGATGTTTTCTCTTAGATTTATTAGATGCATGAAAGTCATATGGTTTAAAACGTTTAATGAATGAATTACTGTATTTTATGCGATTTGTGATCATATTTTATTAAAATTAGGAATGAAAACATGACTTATTAGATGCAATAAGTAGATGCAGGAAAAGGTAGCCCAGATGTCAAACAGGCCGCCAACAGCATCAATCTGTTATGTACTCGTCGCTAAATTATTGTTATGGACTGGTCGAGAAACTAATAGTCCTGACGCGAGAAGGCGGAAATCAGAAGACCACTAGGTTTGCGATGATACTTCTATTGTCCAAACACAAGGAGACGAAAATAAGTGGTCTCACACGAAAGTGGTAAGTAAGTAAAGTAAAGTAGTTCACACAAATTGTGTGAACGAAATATATATATAGCAAAATATATATAGTAGACATGTAAAACAACCATATATGGATATATGTCACTAAGCAACGGACTGTCAACAAACACTCATATTATATATAATATAATATAAGGAGAATATACATTATTAAAGGAGACAAGTTCACACAAGTGAAATGGTCAAAGACTAAGCGAGCAAACAGAAAGAGAGAGCAACATGCACATACACACACATAAATATATATATGTGGATACATATCACAATCAGATCGAGAAAACACCACCTTCATTCGAATATTGTAAATAACTCAGTGTTTCGACATCTACTCACAATGTGCTAAACATCACGACAACACACACACGCACGCACACACACACACTCATGCATTTATCTAACTATCAATGAAATTGTGCTCGAGACGTTATCAGTAAATAAAAGAGTATAACGACAAGAGAATAAGAAGCCGTAGTTTATCTGAAAGGTGTAATGTAATGTAGTGTACTTGCGAAACACGTTTCGGACATTCTCACCACACACACACACACACACACACACATTTATGTAGAAGGTAAGAGTAGACCTGAATGAATGGAATACAGGTCGAATTTTGTACAGGTCAAGGTCACAGATAAAAATGGGGGTGGGACGGGACGGGGAGAGGTAGAAAGATGACATGAGAATGTAGGATAAAATCGGAATGGAGTCAGAGAGTGAAACTAATGTAAATTGAGTCTTGGTTGTAAATTGCATTGGGAAGGCAGGTTCAATGTAATGACAAATAATTTTTCGACACATTAAACAGGTTTAAGCCTTTTTATAGTCAAAGCTTCAACGAATTTAAGGGGGTGACGGAAACTCCTTTTATATATGAAGGCAAAATATTAAAGTCACTACTGAAACCACCAAGCCTTTGACTCGTCTCAGTGATGTGCTTTGCGATAGGCGATGTTGGACGTCTATTACGAGGATCGGTTGTATCCGGTGATTGTATCTTTATGTTGCAGTCACTTTGGAGCATTCTGTGTAGTCGTAATCTGTAAGGAGCGACGCGTCTTCTCTATGTACGTGTATCCATATGTACGTGTAAAATTGTAAACACAGTGACTTGTGACACTATCGTTCGGATGTTGTCAGTGTGGGTTAACAGGACAGCATAGATCTCGTTTTTCTACGGAAATGGGTTTGACTGCACACTAAGTTCTGTTAATTATCACCTTGAGTATTTGTTTAGTCATCAGACTGTTTTGATCACCCTTGAAGATCCTTTTTGGGAGGTGATTGGCCGGGTAGGGAGAGGCCTTTATTTGATACTTCTGTAACGCGCTTAATGAATTTCAACTGAAATGTGTCAGATAGTTGATATGATTCTGTTCAGATGGTGGGTGAGTGAGACGATTTCCTTCAGATAGATTACTGTCATAAATGATGATGAATGTTTTTGTTTTTGTTGGTGTTGGTGTTGGCTAGATATGATCATCATCTCTATCCTTTCTAGGTTCACCTGAAGTTCTATTATTTCTGTCTGTTCCCGAGACTTGTTGGTTTCGGCTTGTGAACATTCGAGAGTGTGTAGTGTGAGAGAAGACTCATTTATGAAGTTCAGATCTTGTAGGGCCCTCTAATTAGTGTAAAATATACCCGTCCTCTCAATGGTGAAGGCCTCCAGTGAGCTCCCCAGTGTTAGTAATTAGTGTTGCCATACTGCTGTGTCCCGTAGACCAATAAGCCACGAAGACCTGATCCACTGGCCAGCTCACGAATTCTAACTTCTGACAATTCATGACATACCGTGTCCACTTCGCCATGTCTTCTTCGATGAGTTACTGTCTTGCCTTCAAACTGCTGTGTCCTACTGGTTCTGGGTTCGAACCCAGGTGGTTGCCTACTGTTGAAGAGTCCCAAACTATGACGAAACAGATATCCAGTACTCCCAGATGGTTTTCCAATGGTTCTTTAACTGATGTCAGCTTATGATGAAATCCTCCATCCAATCAAACAAAATCCCTTCAAAACCAATAGTTGGAAAAACTGTTTGATATAAAACTGTTATTAGTATTGTGGTGAGAGCTGACTGCTTGACGAATTGGTGGACATTAATTTACGTCAACGTTTACGTCCTCAACATTGGTCATGAGAAAAATAAGAACAAAGACTGATTCAACAACCGACCCCAGCAGACATTGCGTAGGCGGATGCAGTTAGCATATAGATGATCTGACATTCAAGAAACAGCCACAAAGAGATGAAAGATTCACTTTCAGTGAGAAACAACCAATCAGAAGACTGTGTTTTTCTGCTAACAATAATCTATAATAATGTACATGAAAATCTATATGTGTTGATTTCCTTAGTAAACGATCTGTTGTCTGGCCCTTGTCTTCAGTTGTCTCAGTATTACTTATTGCCTTCCTTTATTGACGATTGGTCACAACATCACTATTACCACCGGTCAAATGAACCCATGTCAAATCTGGCGACGATACTGAAACCGGACAGGGGTTTCTGTATAGTCTTCATACAAGCTTGTATATTTTCGGGTTTGTGTGATAAGACTTTGTTCTTCAAAGAAAGGTGGATACAGTTGATAACTGTGTTAATATAGGCTTGTTAGGCTCGTTAGCTCTTCCCTGACATTTCTTACCCGTCACAAGATCTCTTCTATATATACAATACTGTGGTAAGAAAAGGCAAGACACGGAAGCCAAGCCATAGTTCTCATATTGATCCGACCACTGTTTAGATATATGCAGTTAATTTTCGTTAACCATTTACGGAGCGTGGGATTTCAGCTTACATTAAATAACATAAAAAAGGAATCTTCAAATACACATAGTATTCTGTTGCTAACGCAGTCCTGAACTGTGTGAAAAGTGATCTTTCTCTAACATCAAGTAGGATGTCCAAATATATAAATGTGGCATTGTGTAGCATAGCACAGTATTGAACTGTGAGAATATATGAGAATCATATTCCATTGGAACACATTGAATGTATCACACAACAACATTACTGCAGGGATTTTGAATTCTCTACTACTCATTTTATTTTTTCTGTGATTTTCCATAATGTTCTAAATAAATTCTGCTGGGTAGTTAATTATTCACTACTGATATTTTCTCCATTGGTTTGACTTCATTATTTACATCTTCTCGTTTGATGATACAGACATTTAACTGAAGCTAAATTTGTTGATTCTCGATGGGATGAGTCAAAGTGTAAGTATATTCATTAAGGTGTGTAGGTTTCACACAATGCCAACTTAGGGACTGAAGGTGTTGACATTCATGGATAGTACGATGTATACTAACGCACAACTGCTACAGTATTCGTTCCTCGTAGACAAAAGATTAAGCAAAACACCAAATTGATCGTCAAATATACAGACCGAAGTCGTATTGAAAGGATGACTGCCTAACCAGCTAAGGATCGTTCACGAACAAATGAAGGTAATACGACAGAGTGTCAAATGGCGTGGATGTCTGGCCTCAAGCCTTCAGCTAAACAAATCTACTTAAATAGTGCGGGTTAGTATCCAGTTTTGAGTGATGAATCCTGGGGCTAATAATTTTTGGGCAATTATCTACCGCCATACTAGTATCTAACCCCTTATCTTGTTTTTCTTTTATTTGTAGAGGATCGTTTTCTAACTCAAAAGGGGACTGGGTTCCATCTACTGCTTAGTTTATATTGGAGATATGATAAAATTTCAACGCTATTAATGTGTTGCTCACATATCATCCACCCATCCATTAAGAGTGTAATTACAAATGATAAGAGTCCTACATTCCTAAATATCTATAAATATGTCTGCTAATAATAGGAATATTGGTGTTCCCATTATGTCTGTTTGTGTATTTTTACTTGGATTTTCATGACTGTAGTTTAGTTCCGTATTTTAGATCAAAATCGAATCATCTGACCAACTTACACCATATCTGGCGCAGATACAGTATCTTCCTATCCACTGAAGGTCGTTTGTAATGCACAAGAGTTGACTCCACTTTACTTTAAGTCTGTGATGCGTGGCTGTTACAAATGTGTTAGAATTCGATCTTCTGTGTTAGGGGTATAATATGGTAAGCGACAGTCGGGTCAAGTGTGGAGTATTAGGTAGGGAGAGAAAGTCATTCGATGTGATTGTGAAGCTGGATCAACCTAAATGTCTAGGATATGTGTTGCGTATGCTTGAGGTGTTTCGCTCCAGTTTGGGACTCCTCAGGATTACGCATGCACTGGGAGTCGAACCAAAAACCCCTTTCCGGTTACAAGGTGAGCCAATCAAGTGGCTCAGGAATCCCAACTTCTACTAGTTAGTGATATTTGTGGCTCAACCGTCAACCAACGTCATCGACGAGTAATTGTTCTCTTACATGACTAAGTAGACATCGATGGTTACAACTTCTCACCAGAACCCCAGGTAACTTCCTGTATAGAGCCAGTCACTAGTGAGCATGAGATCAATTATTAAGTAGCCGAAGGTTCTCGGTTCGAACCCCAGGGGGTGCGCACTGTGAGTAGTCCCAAACTAGGATGAAACATCTGTCCAATACTCCATGGTTTTCCAATGGTTCTGCAACTGATACCAACTCGTGATCAAACCTGTAGCCATTCAAGTCCCTGCAAACCGACACTTGAGAATTGATCTAGCTGGATCTCTGGTACAAGAGAACATAGATCTCATTTTGGACAAACAATGATACAAAACCAGCCATATTTGACTCTAAAGTTATAATTTCATAAACCTTATCATTATAGTAGTTATTAAACAGTTAGCTACAATTTCCCTACATTGTGCATGCGTACACACACGCACACTCACACACAGACACTGACACAGATACACATACGAAGACGGCTAATCTTGGTGTGATGTGATTTAACTCACAGCCTTTTTTCATAAGAAAACAGATCAAAACGTTTTGCACACTACTACTGAGTGATCTTAACTAACTAACTAGCCACGTTTGCATTGAACCAACTGTCTATAAACTTCAAATTTAATCTGCTTTTTAGACTCAGTGGCTATACTGAAGAACAACACTGAATGAGTATTTTTCCCAATTTCTCAAATAGTTGCAACAAAACAATTTTTTGCAATTTATGATGATATGAATTAGCTAACCGAGTAGGTGAAAAAAATAATTTTGGAATTTCATGTTTTGACTTCAGAAAATTTGTACTCCTGTTCAAATAATCGATTGGGTATGTGTAACTTGACTTATCAGCCATCTAATTCATCGGATAACAAGTAATTTTATTTGTGTAGTCGTGAAATATGTGCTTTGAAGCTTCTGCGGCGATTGAAAATATTTTCCGAGGTAGGGTCTCTAGGTTCACTTCCAACCTTCTCTCTTTCTTTTACCGGGCTTAGGACCAGCGGGTAGCTCAGTGAACTAGTAAACTAGAAAAAAGAAGATCCGAGATTTTAACACTAATGTCAAATTTAATAATGATAATAATAATTCGCTTTATTCCAAAACAGTACTTGTGATAGAAAATGGAATTCTCAGCATTTCACTACATACAGTATTCCATCCAGTTAGTACATTATCAATTAATAAAATCCTACATAGATTAAGGTAATCTCAGTTCATTATGACAACAACATATTGGCATGTCGGTAGCAAAGCCAAAGTTGAACAGAGTGTTTCAAGGTGCTAGCATATTTACTGGCGTAAGCGGTAACAAAAAGTCGAGATATACAGAGTGTGAGAGAACGAAGAAGAATGTTTTAATAGAGTCGGTGTGCGTTGGTGGCACAGTGGTTAGGACTCTCACCGACCATACACATGGTCCGGGGTTCGAGCCCTCACCGGCGCACACCTGATATCTATGGTCGGCCTGCGAAATTTGGGCTACCGACATCCATGCTGAAATTTCCATACTTGTACCAAAAATACAGTGTGGAATCAAGCTGTTATCCAAAATATAAAAAAAATAAGGAAGAAAGAAACAAAGCAGCACATAACAGAAAAGAGAGAGAGAAAAGGAAAAGAAAAAAGAAAGAAAACAGTGTACCTATAAATGATATGAGTTGGAAAGACGAGATCCAGTTGTTCTACTGACTATTTAATAAGTTAAAGGTTTCACGCCTAATGCTTCCTTTATCGCACAGAACACGAGCTAAGTAGGGTATGGATGAGTTTTTGTACTTACTAGTGCGACCATATAGTTTTCTATATAGGCTTCTGGTCTACCTGCCTGATGAGATACAAGGGGAGAGTTGTGAATGAAGAGGGTGGTGGTGTGAGTTAGATAAAATGGATTTAGCTCATTTCTCACATGAGTCCATGTGCCTGTCAACCAGAATAGTAACTAGCTGGTTGGTCAAGTGGCACGTTGCTTACCCTGATGACAACCTTCAACATCCTGCGTAATAAGCTATAGTCTTTCTTCAGTAGCCAACCCTGGAAAAACTATGGGCGAACAATAGAGAATAATAGGCAGAATTCGAGGGTTAACGAATTGTAGGAGTAAGGGTTGGGTTATACCAGAATGTCTTAACTTCTTGATGTAAAAGGTAAGACGGAATATTTTCTTAGAAATCATCATCAAGATATGAGACGACCAGGAGAGATTAGCAGATAGAATGATGCCTAGGTATCTAATTTCCGACTTCGTCTCTCTCTATTTCAGTGCTGTCTATGTTGCACACCTCGTGAGGTGAGTGTTAACCAGTTTGTTTAGGTCAGAATTATGCTTAAAGGTGAAATTGACTGTTTGGCATTTGGAGGGGTTTAAGTTGGTAAGACCGTTTTCCTTGGACCACTGGGTGATTTCTGATAAAAAGCCATTTAGTTGAAAGCCGTCACTTTGACGTTCGACAGGCAAAGATACAGTCAGATCGTTATCATATTTGACAAAATTAATGTCATATGAAGGTGGTAAGTCATGTAGAAAGAAAGAAAAGAGAAGTGGGGAGAGTACAGCACCTTGGGGGATACCATCTTCAGTGAGCACAGCAGAGGAGGATTTACCTTTGTATACGGTATACTGCATTCTGTTTGAAAAGTAGGAATGCAACCAGTTAGTGACCCAGGATTGAGTTCGTGTCATGGACAGCTTATTTAGCAAGAGACATCTAGGTACAGAGTCGAAAGCAGAAGTGAGGTCGAGAAACGTGCTTCGAAATGTCTCAGAGGCTTGGCGCGGCCTGCACCAAAAATAGTTCTGACAAGTTACCGTTGACTTTCATCAACAGTTAGCTACCTTCCCTGTGTTGACGAAAGTGAAGGTTAGATAGCCAGAAAGGACAGGCAGTTAACAGGGAATTGAGGAATCAAAGCAGTCAGTAGCCTGTTTTCCAACCAATAAATATTCAGAAGGAAACGGAGATGGATTGGGATTAAACTGAGAAGACCGTTGAGTGACATCACACTTCAGGCTGGCTCTAGAGTGAAAACAGGAAATGGCTGGGGTGGAAGATGACACGTGGGGAGCACAAGATGTTGCTACACTTCTTAAGGATAACAGCAGGAACACCATCAGTTCCAAGGGACTGAGTAGGCTTGAGAGATTGAAGACACTTGAGGACATCATTCGTGTTAAAGCATGAGAAGCAGTCATTATTTACACCATTTGAGTTTGGTATCATGACATTTGCTGGGATACATATAAAGGATTCATTAAGCATGTTAACATCTACAGAAATATCATTCATCATTTGCTTACCACCTGTGATTTCCTTTAATAACTTCCACATATTTGATGAAGATTTACATGAAAGAAACTTCTGGTTATAGAGACCATTCAATCTTTGTAATTCAAGCTTAATCAAAGTGTTCGTTCTCTTAACGCCAGATTTGTTTTTCATTTTGAACAACCTTTCTTTTTCACGGCGGAGCTTTTTGAGTTGAGAAGAGGAGAAGATATCGAATTTTAAGAAGATTGTCTCTTTTGGACAACAGACATCAAGACAGAAATTAAGATAATGTGTTATGTTGGTAATTGTGTTATCAAGAGCTTGTTCAGTAAATAAATCCCAGTTAGTGTCTTTTAACATGGACCTTAGATTCAGAATGTTGTCATGGGATTAACATCTATGTTGTGTTTTCTTTCCAAGGTGTGAGAAGAACCTTTTGTGCTGCTTTCCATATACTTTGGGCAATATTCTTATGATACAGTGATCTGAATTTAGTAGTGGGGCTCTTTTTCGAGCTTCAAATATTCCTGCGTCATTTGTAAACACAAGATCAAGAATGTTATCCATTCTAGTCGGGAAGTTGACAATGTTATCATGTCCAAGTGAAATTAGGAAGCTGTGATCAATAGAATTAAAATCTCCAGTAACTATAGACAAGGAATTTCCGAAGGAGGTGGCAGCAAGCGAGGTAAATTCATCCGCAAATAAAGATAATTCTGTGGAGTTGCATCCAGAAGCAATATAAATGTTCGAGATGTAAATGTAGTTGTATTTTGGCAAATGTTTAGGTCGACACTTAACGGTGAGACAGTCAATATTGTCACTGGAGAATTTGAAACATGCATTATTAGACGTACACCATTGCGAATTGATGAAGATGGCGACACCGCCACCGCGTTTCTTCCTGTAACTACACCGATCTTGACGCTACAATTTGAAATCATTTAGATATACTAGATTGTCATCATATAGATCATGTAACCATGTTTCTTGAAGTGATATAATCCCAGCATTACACATATAATGGAAGACACCAGCGATTGAAGACAGCTAATTTTAGCCGGAGGGCAGCGACAACTGGTACTCATAATTGCGGGAACAGTCATGAATTGAATAGGGGTATTTTTTAATGCTCCCTGCCAGCCGGAATGATGCTTTTGCTTGTCTTTTTTATTGAGTTGCAGATCACTAGGTTTTAAGGATATTAAATATTCACGAGAATAAATAATCCGATTAGAGGTCATATTTGAAAAAGATTTATTGATTAAAAAATCAATTAGAAATGAGAAATTAGATGCAATATGATTTGTAATGTTTAAGGTAATTGGTAGCCCAAGATTTAAGCAAGCCGCCAAGGTCATCGAAATAAAATCTTATCCATAACGCCCAAGTTTTTATGCTGACAAAAAATAATGTAATTCACAAATAGATATCATGTGATGGATGTCTGACTAAATATGTCCGTCAAAAGTCTAGATGACTCAAAATAAGTGAGAGTGAACATACACACCTGCGTAAGGGTCACACCACAAGAAAACAAGCATACAAAAATTTAGAAAAAATCTAATATAACCAAATAGAAAGAGTCACTCATGCCTGAGTTGATATTCTTCACTAAGGTCACGCCAGTTACATGTGACTAGGGATGACTAAGCGTAAATGTCAGAAAACTGGGATAAACTCCTTCATGGACAAAAAGTGAATAGACAAAACAAGATAACCATTTACGTATATGTATATGAGTATATGTCATAAAAGTGTAAATTAAAAACAAAACAATTCGAACAGTTGGTGTGATCACGGGAAGTAGTTCTGCTGGAAATATTACGAAAAAGCAAACACTTATCATTGTGTGTAAACTAATGAAATATTTGAATAAGGCATTCAGAGGACAAGTTTCACGAGATGATATTATTTCGTAATTTCTTTAGAGCCGCTCGGCGGCATAGTGGTTAGGACGCTCACCGACCATGCACATGGTCCGGGGTTCGATCCCCGGCCACCGACGCACTCCTTTACCTCGCTAAACTAGAAATAAGGCTGGTGAAGAGGAAAGGCTGGGGATGAGGCTAGCAACACCATCCTGTAAAATAAACACTGCTACAGAAACTTCAAGCCACCAGCTTGAGGCCCTCTGTTCCACTGGGAACGTGAAGGAAATTATATATATATATATATATATATATATATATATATATATATATATGCCTAGCGTAATTATTTTGGAAACCGTAGAATTCACCGAAAATTGTTGTGTAGCATCATATTTCCACCCTGTTGTCGTGTTTGTATCGCCCTAATTGTAATTACAAGCACTTGGTACCTTTCTGAAATCTAAAGCTTCTCTGTTGAATGAATAATTCTGAGCAGTTATGGATTAACTGACTCAAAGTAGAAGAGATTCTCTTGAGTAGAAGTTTCGCCTATCAAGTTTTCACTCATTTTGCTTGAATTTTAATCATAATTTACCTGTCAGGCACAAACATCCTCTGATGAACTGGAACAGAGTAATCACAGAGTTATAAGCATACTGAGGTGCGTAAATTAGGAGAATAGGTAAGATGCAAACATGTTTATTGTTATGTCTGTTGGCTTATCGGTGGAATTCATTTCAACTCACTTCACCGTCGACTTCTTTATCATGTTCGTCGTGGTGTATTTGACCTATTAACAGTTTGAAAAAATTTGGACATTGTGTATATAATATTCATTATAATTAAGGTTTTTTGTATTTCCCAATGAATGAAAAACAAAACGATATTGTTTTTACTGACATTTCGCTATTTAATGCTGCTAATAGCTTTGTCAAAGTATTATTAAACCGGAATTTACAAAATCTCAGCATATATATGTATAACAACTTTTCCAGCGTTCCTCAGCATGGGGTCATTTTTACGTAGTCAAGTCGACCAATTGGTAAAGATAACAAAACCAGGTGTGGATTGTTGGATTTGATAAGCGTGTGCTTACACAATGAAATTGCTTATCACATTTGTGTTGATCTTGTAATTTCATGGGAGACGGGTGAGTTGTAACCAGGTCAAATTCTGTTTCAGTCCATCATTCCTATTCAGACAATGTGGATTCCGCTTGATATGATATTAAACGTTCTTTGTGATTTCTGAAATTCTTCTGGATTGTTTCAATATTGTCAAAATCAATTTTGTGGCCTGATTCTATAGCGTAGCGTGTAGACGACCTATGGCTGATGATTTTTCAAGCTTTTCTAGTTCAACTGGATTTATTTCTCAGTGGCCGAACAGATTCTCTGCTGTGTTCATTTCTTCCGACTGCCTTGATTTCTCTCTAGCGATGTTTGTCCGATGTATGTCGCATCAAATTCCAAGCATTTTATTTTACAGACACAATTAAATTGAGAATCTTAGGGATTTGGTCTTTTATATGGACAAGGTTGTTTCGCGCTGTGTCTGACATAGTACTTATTGAGAACTCTTTTGATATCGTCTGATATCTCTGCTGTGTGTGGAATGACAACTATTGAGGTCCATGTTTTCGGAATACCTTTTCGACCATACTTAATGACAGTGTTGATTTTGTAGATTAAGTTCTTTCGGTAGTTGTTTTTTTTTGAGAGTTTCAGTAATGTTTGATATTTCTTCTTCTTTTTCTTTCTCATCCGTTAACATCAAAGAGTGTGCTCGACTAAGAAGACTTGAAACAACTGATACACTTGTGCTGATGGGCTGTGATGATCCGAAGTCTTAATGTTTGTTGGAGTGGGTTTTCTTCCTGAGTATAGATACACTAAAATGTCCGTCTTCCCTATTCTTAACTAGGCAGTCTCGAAATGTTAGTTCACCGACGTCTGATTCTGCTTCGGAAGTAAACTAGCTAGATTCTGGGGGATAGATTGCTTAGTTTCTCCAAGAATGAACTGTGTAGATCTCGTTTTAGCACTACAAAAGTATCATCTACATATCTTAAATATATACATATACCGTCAATCAAATTGGAATTTTCTCATAAGGCGTTGTTCAGAGAATCATTTTTCTAGTTTACTTAGATAGAAATCTGCCAATATGGGACCCGATGGGAAGGGGGACATTGCCACCCCCTCCACTTGTCTGTAAAGTGTGGCATCAAATTTGAAATTTACATTCATGCTACACCTTGATAACAATACTGTTGGGATGCCACTTTTTATGCAATTGTTATACATTTATTCACGCATGATGTTGACCGTTCCTACTACAGGTACATTCGTGAATAAAGATGGTTTTTACTGTTTGATAGGATTGGATTACCTAGATAGTGAGTTGAGTTCACCAAAGGGGAAATAGCAACTTCTGTTCAGTTATCTTAAAATGACTGTTCATTAAATTTAGAACAACACATTTAAGCTAACAATATTGTTTTCAATTAGATCTCATCAGGCTTAACTCTAATATATATATATATATACATATAAGTTTACAAATAAAAATTCAAATATAAACCGATCACCATGGTGTTTTGTCTATAGGATAATAGGATGGTGAATGTAAATTGTGCAATTAGTCATAATAATAATAGTAATGATAATAATAATAACGGTTTTATCAATAATAAGGATGAAGAAAGTGAGGCAATCTGTGATAACACGAATAATCAAAAAAGCAGCATGATTAAACAAACAAATGTTCAGGTCTACAGAGCAGTCGATGAAGGCTAGTAAAACCAAATGAACCGATTAAGTAATGCTAGACTGATTGTAAGGCAAGTAAATGAGACACGTTTTTAATGAAGATGTGATAAGATTAAGGGATGATAAGAAAGGGGTTGAAAATATAATATAGACAAGAGGTTGATGTAGAAGTCATTAGCTGGTTATGTCTTAATAGGCCAAGGGAGGGATAATGGCTCTACGAACTTCTTTTGAATGAAGGCATTGTTTAGGTTTAATAGTTCGAATGCCTATCGCCTGCCTAAGCTGTGTGCAGTAGGCGAATACGAATTCTATTTGAAAGATTCAGTGGGATACGATGAATTACTTCGAAGGCTCTCGTTTTCTCCACTACATGACCATTATCAATGAAATGTGATAAAATTGAGCTACGGATTGTTTTGGTCTGTCCTTTGCCAAACCACGATGATGGCAGATGTTCACTAACACATTGGCTGGCTAAGCTGTCTAATAGTAGTACGCCCACCATGATTGTTGCTGTAAGTGCAGTTGAATTGATAAATGCACATAGATGTGGCAAAACTATCTAGCTTATCCTTCGTTTGCGTCCCAATCATTCGTCGGCTAGAGAATGAGAAACATAGGTGTGCTGTGTAAAACGTTTTCCGTATACTCCTTGAAAGTCTTTGGAATAGAATCTCACTTGATAAGACACTGTTAAATTGTAACTTAATAAATAGAGGTTTCTTACGTGCAGTCAGAGTCTCAGGTTTTGTCTCTGATGTTTTCATATATTTCTTTATGAAGCTACTCGGATAGCCCATCTCCGTCAAGGGATTGTGAATATATTCAAATTCCTTTTGTAAGAGGTCCTCCGTACATATCTATCTTGTTCTGCTCGCAAGGCATTTTACAACATTCCTTTTATATTCAATGGGCACGTAATTAAGGAAGTGTTTGTCTTGCCTTGGGAAAGTGCTTTTTCTATACACGCTTCTCTCAAGTGACCCATCTTCTCTCCTACTTAGCAAGACATGCAGAAAATGTAGTTTATTCTTTTGCTTCTGTTTACAAGTAAAGGCAAGCGAAAGGTGGATGTTGTTGAATTTCAGCAACAACTCGTCTATGTTAACATCCCCATCAGCTAAGATAAATGTATCATGGACATATCGGTAATACACATTAAACTCCTTGATGATGCCCTTCAAGTTTTGCGAGGAAGAAGTCAGCTAATATTGTGCTTAATGGTGAACCCATAGCTATTCTATCTATTTGTCGATAGTATGAATTATTGAAGACAAAGTGAACATTCATTGTGCATTTAAGCAGTAATTCTTTGAGGCTAAACAAGGGGATTCCTAAGTCTAATTGCCTTTCGGTAATTTCTTGACAAATATAATCTACTGTTTCCATAAGCGGTACATTAGTGAATAGTGATGATACATCCATGGATAACAAGCGTTTATACCTTACATTAGTTTCGGATATTATTGAATGTATATTGATAATGATAATGATAAAGGCTTTATTCCAAAACAGTACTTGCGATACGGAACGGAATTCTCAGCATTTCACTACGTACAGTATTGCATCCAGTTAGTAAATTAACAATAAAATAAAATTCCACATAGTTAGTTTTGACAACAACATATTAGCATGTCGGTAGCAAAACCAAAATTAAACAGAGTGTTTGAAGGTGCTAGAAAAGTAGGTTCTAACATATTTATTGGCGTACACAGAGGAAAGAAACAAAGCTGCACATAACAGAAAAAAGAGAGAGAGAGAAAAGGAAAGGAAAGAAAGAAAAAAACGTTGTACCTATAAATGATGATATGAGTTGGAAAGACGAGATCCAGTTGTTCTACTGACTATTTAATAAGTTAAAGGTTTCACTCCTAATGCTTTCTTTATCGCACAGTTGGTGACTCCCGAAATGAGCTGACGAAACAGCTGTCCTCCAGTAGTCCCTACTGCTTTTTCCCATCGTTCCCTAACTGATCTCAATCCGTGATCCAACTTGAAACAAACCAACACTGAATTGAGTCATTTTGTTATAAATTTACTCACTTAACAGAATGACTCATCTACACACCGGGTTTATTTCTATATACTGATCGATAATTTCTCCCCCATCATCAAATTAATGTGTGAATATTATCACTTGTGCGATAAGTTGAAAGGCTCAAATTATTATTTCAAATTTTCAGTTATAAAACTAGTTATTTTAAGTTTGTTTCCATGCTCACACTTGATCCTGATCACACTTGTAATAAGTTGAAAACACATAGACCAGGAAAGCACACACCCACACTCT
>CALYDD020000104.1:0-56059 GCA_944472135.2 Trichobilharzia regenti | reverse complement strand
TATACAAGTTTCGATGGTATCCCGAAAGATATGTTGCAATAATTTTCTGGTTTTCAGTGTTGCGTCTGTGCTCTACATCATATGTAGTGGTTCCCATTAATCTTACGATCAAAATGATATTCACTTCTTTCTGTCATTTTAGCTTTAATGCACAATGAAAATGTATTGTCTGAAAGGAAACATCTCAGTGAAAAACTACTATGTTTTCTCCCGTTAACGACTTACTGTTTTCCAATATATTTTAGATAGCATTCGTTTTTCTCATATAGTAAATACGCTTCCCATTGTATGAACATTGATCTCACTGACTATGTACTGTGTATACGAGTTTCAGGTCTTGATTTTAACTTGGTATTTTCTTCATATCAGATTGTGGGATCGCATCAGTTATTGCAAATGCTAACAAAAACACTTTTTTGTTCTTATTCATTACAAATGTTAATCGGAAAATTTGATTTCATAAGATTCTTTGTTTCAATTCACATTTCTCTTCAAGACTGCAGACCTTTCCAGGTGCACTGAAAAGGTTTTGAATCTACCCGCTACACTACACTCACTACATTTTACTAGCTAAATTAAAATTGCTGGTCTCATTCAAAGTTTTGGTGATTACTCCTTTATACTTTTCAACCTTTCTTTCTGGTGTTCCACCTCAATGCATTCAGTCGCTAATATCACAACATCAACTAGTGACTTTAGCTTTACCCTCATGCCCTCACATATAATTTTGGCTAGATTTATCCCCATAGTTTCTTTCATATTTCAGAATTCCTGTCCATAGATGTTCACCTGTCTGGCGAACTGCATAGTGTCTGCCAAATAGATAATGCTGGAAAAATGTGCACTCGTCAGTATTGTGATGGGGAAGCAGAGTGTTTTAAATCAGGTGAGTGAAATTTGTACATTAAAATGTCGCTCGATTTCGCACCATGTGAATATTGCGAACAAATTTTCCGAGATCCATTATCTGTATTAGAGTGATATGATTATTTTGAATCGTCTCATTCCGATGCTTTCAGCCTAATGCTTATACTTAAACTTAATACCACACCTATCGATAATTTCACATTTTGCTTAATAATCTTCTGTACAATTTTGGATAGTTTCATCGTTCAAATAGTTATTCATCGGAGTTTCTTTAATGCGTCTTAACAACTGCCATAGATTTTCCAGCACACAGTCCAACTGTGTCGTATCCACCATCAATTTAAGTGTCTGATCAACATGTCTTTACACTCTTATCTAGTACTGGTAATCAGGTGTTTACGTATGTACGCCTTACTCCGAATGTGGGATCAGTCTCCAGAGGTCTTTGCTCAACGGTCTATGTCCTCAATCATCAAATGTATGGGAGATCCTTTGAAATTGGCAGATTATGTCGTATCATTTCAGAACTCAAGAATGACCGTAAAGCAAATGCCTAGACCTCGAAAGATGCTTCAGGTGGACGTCATTATTGAAAAGTCACTTTGGCTAACGTTTCCCAACGAATCTATGTAATGTAAATAGTGACGCCTAATATGTTTAAATTTATACATTCGTAAATTTTGTTTAAGATGGAGGTAACTGTCTACTACATGTCATTTAGCTAAATGATAGTTAAATCTACAATTTTCATGTTTTTCCACTACCACATTTTGACAAAATACCTTGTGTTCAGTGCATTGATTACAGTGTAAATTAATGTACTAGGCGTGTCTACTGTTTTATGAATATAATATGTTTGTATTAAAACATCACAACAAATTGAAGACTAAACACACACTGAGTATACTTTTGTATGTCTATCGAGATTCTGATGTTCTATTACCGGGCGTTAGTCACATAATGCTTCCTGCTAAGACTACTCTTGTGAATAGTGTCAACATTCCTAGCCGCAAACACGATGCTTGAATTCTTATTGAGAAATAAAATACGTTGTAGAAGACGCACAATGTCATTATATTTGTCGTCATGAAAATGCATTCAAAAATTAGAAAATTAGTGGATTTATTTTTTCAGACGGTAAGTGTGTAGGTGATTGGTTGGAATTCAAGTTTGATTACGGACTGATATCACTTATAGTACCATTGTAAACAACAGATTAATGGACTGCTATTCCGTTCTAGTACAAAAGTCTTCAAAACAAAACATCTTTAGGCCACCGGGATCCGACCGCGGGGTCTTGAGGTGTGGAAGCGATCCTGAATTATTGTTCATCCAACCATGTATGCATCCATCAGAAAGGTGACGAATTTGTATCCTCACTTAGTCTGAGATCCGTAAGCTTTCATCGAGCGAGTAGTTCATCAGTTACATATCATTTTTACTTCATCATGCTTTGTCTACTCGTCAACTGTGAAGTCAGCGATTCTCCCGTTGACTTAGCTTTCCCGTCTGATCCTTCGCAACCACAACTTTTGGCAACATAAGCTGACAGTGAAGTATCAAAATCCACTGAAGTCCCAAATCATAATAATCATCAAACAGTCATTGTACATTTATGGAGAGTAGAGCATATGTGTACACTGTGATACAGTACAGTTGGATTCCATCATACAAGAAAGAGACGCATTTGGTGATACAAACACATGGTAATTAATACTGTATCAGTTTTCGATTTCATCACACACAAAGTTCTCCCATCATGGAATAGTCAGTCGTGATACAGTCCTGACTGGCAGAAACCTATCCTTCCTTTATTCAGTACTGACAATCACAACTCGACCAATCTTGTCATTCACATTCCTGCTCGTAATTCTCACTGTATGGACTGACTATCTAACTGCCAAACTGCCTGAGTCAGTGAATTTTAACTCATATTCATTATGCGCTATAAATATCCACCGGCATGTGAAGTTTACACATGTATGTTTCATACACAATCAGCGACACATTTATACAGAAAAAAGGTACACCATTTCATCATCAACAGGATAACCAAAAACCAAGTATATTTCAATCATCACTACAATTCATTTTCACCTCACTCTCTCTTTCTACCTATCAGTGTTTTGGAGATTACCATCTGAGCAGTTTGATGGTGATTATGATGATAAGCACGCGTTCAACAATCACTTGACGATGAAGGTATGTATTTATTGACGTATTCACATGTGCCTGCAATTATCATTCGCTTAACACTCATTCATTCATTCATTGGAGATATTGATCACCTAACAACTGATACAAACACACACACAAATAAACAGTCAAATACCTAGAGAGACACACGCAAAACTCACCGAAAATAATCCTGACATCGCAGATTTTGCAAGTATTATCGTGTCAAACTGTTTGCAGATTTTGACTAACAAGGACGATAGTTGTGTTTGACGATGGAAATCCTTTCGACGCATTTATTTGCTCACCATCTAGTTGTCGATTACATATGTTACCCTTGCAGAAAGCGACAACTCTCCAACTCGGCTGTGAAGTGATGGACAAATCTATGACATATGTACATCATTAAATATGTTGTTAACAGAGTTTGAATTTCACTGTCTTTGCTTTTATTCGACTATATTTAAGCATTCACGACATCCCTGTTCTACTTGAAACACCTGAGAGATTTGAATAGTTTATTGATAATCAGTGTTATTTTGAACATATTTCAATAATACGGATTTTTAATATTGCGGGAATAAGAGCTCGCAAAACATAATGTTGACTTATTTACATGAAATTTAAAATGAAGCTTTGAATTCCGTCATCCCCAGACCGTAATATGACTTAGTAACATGAATGACGAATTTGCTGCATTCGAATGACGCATAATTTGACAGAGGATTTACATTCAAAATATTATGCTGTACACTGTGATTAACGAAATAACCTATAGACAACCAACCCACGTGCCGTCTATCTTCTCGTGGCTAGATCTTCACAAGTCAGCCTTGCAATTTTATCTCCTGGAAATGTTAGTATCAAATAACTTGAAAAAAATATCGAGATGAAAGGATTTTTGCGTGCGTAAACGTGTTTTGTATTCTTTGGTAAATAATTAAACTTCTCCTCATTGACATTTCCTCTCAGCTACTCAAAACACTTCGTCAGTCAAAACAATAGTACTCAAGTTGTGCACAAGTGGTTAGCCTATTTGTTGTAATTAGCTGCTTCGTTCACACATAAATCACTCTACTAAAAAGACAGAAAACACCAGCTGAAACAAGATCTTACGAAGTAAAATGTTATATTTAATTAAACAGAAATGAGATGAGCAAACAATGTATTCCCTTCATCAATATTGATTAAATTCTCCTGGTTACGAATTCTTTTTCCTGCAGCTGAAACAAAATGAAACCGGAAGCAAAATACAACTGAAATACAACTTGAAAATAGACATGTAACTTGTACAGTAGAAATTATTGTCAGCAATTTTCATCTGACTTACTGTGACATCAATCGTAAGGCAATACTTCCAGTGAAGATTGAAACACAGTTTAGATGTTCATTATTGAGTTGATTACAAGTTTCAATTCCCCCCACAGTTAATTAGCTATCCAAAGCACTAGTTGAATTTATGATGTTCTCAAAAGTTGTTACAACCCGGATATTTCGCACAGCCGCTGACTGTGATCATGTGACCAGTCAGCCATTAGGCGAGTCATGAGGTGCTTAGAAACTGATGAATAAACAAGAAATGAGAGTGAACAGAAGTTCAGTGTTAATTGTTTCTGAAGGATTCATCTAGCTGATTTCAGCCAACGACAAAATTCATTTTCAAGTTCATATTCACTTTTGCAGTTAGTTAAGAGTTTAAAATATACTCATGATCTCACTAGGAACTTACTTTAATAAGACTTCTCGGCGTCTTTCTTCATTTCAGTCAGGAGCCAGTGTATTCTGTATTCTGGGGTTTGAACTAGATAGTTGTAAATCACTTCAATATTTCAACTTACATTTCAAAAATTCAATCCTCCTCATTTCCAATTGTTTAATTTTATTAACTAGTTCCTCTGAAACAGTGAATAGGTTGTCAGTGATGTATCAGTAGAATTTTCAATGTTATGCTGCGACAATATGAAATAAAGCTCATATCTCAATATGCTCGATCATTTCATTTAGTTTCAAATGTTATTCTGGACTTCAAAAAATATGTGATAAACGTTTCTGGCCTTATCCTATGATGCATTGATGAAGTTTTATCGAGATAGTTCTGCGTGTTTCGACAATACAAAAAACACCATATGAGCAGTGGATTGGACGCCTTGTGCATAGATATTTCAGATTTCGTGGTCGCCAACTGTCCAAAAGTTTGCAGATTCCAATATTGGTGTGACAAATAATATTTCTAATTTTCAATGATATAGCCTCATGTGGTATTAGGGAATATGAAAACTTGATAATATACACTTCATTAGCCACTCAGACGACTTCTGTCTCTGAAATTCCCTGAGAAGCGCATTCATCACCATACCAATGAAATATCAAATGTGATCAAATCAAATAACTATGTAAAATCACCTGTGCCATCGGCAAAATCAAAACGAGCTTTCCAATACTCCTGTGTAATTTTAGCATCATTGAATGAGTCTGAAAGGAATAGAGACTCGTTATGAAATTCTTAGTCGCATACATTCCCACATACAAATAGATTCAGTGTGTAATGAGATGTGTGTGCGTAATTCGCACGCTTTGTATTTTCAATTAGTGAGTGAATTCCTACTTCAACTAATCGTCTAATTGGTATGTCAACTTTAACTTCACATTATCTTCAAACCGGAGAGTTAAATTGTTGCTTACCGTTTTTGTATATTCCCCTCCCCACACCTCGCAAATAAGCTAAGTAATAATAATAATACAATCAAATGATATGATCATGAGAGAGAAATTGTCCTAGAAACGTCATCCAGTTAAGAATACTGCGACAGTGTGTGTTATATTCACTAAAATAATCTAATGTCGAATTATATTCTACGACTTTGTAAAGTATTCCACTTCTATGGTCAATATCATCTTCACTACGATTGTCAAACCAATATTTTGAGAAGCCTGCCTCTCGATCTACTCTTCTGTATGCTTCTCAGCAGAAAGCAAAGTAGAAGTCGATCTTGGTTTCACGTCATTCTTACAGTTGAGTGGAAATTATTAAACAGTTGTGGAAAATCATGTGTGTGCTGACGGTCAATTAAACATGCCTACGTTAATATGTAATCATCACCACGTTCATCCAACGGTGAATCGTATTATACCTGTCCATGGGTTCATTGTGCTTTAAGGTAAACTAATCAAATTGATGGATATATTCACTCACTTGAAGTACTTCTGTATGCATTACATGCAGTGACTGCTGTCATTTCCAGCACTTTAAGGTCAGCTGGGAAAAAAAGTTTTGAATGATGTTTAAACCGTAGATCAAGAAACTACGACGTCATATTCATCAGTATAATAAAAACAATATATTGACGATCCGAAAACGTGTCATAATAATTTTATTATTTCTTAACAAGTTCCTTCTCACAACACAATGCATGTTTTAATTTTCAATAGGGCACTACAATCCTCGCGAAAGGAGTACTGACTCACTGGTGATAAAACTGGCCTCCCTAATATTCCTGATAAGCTATTGTGTTGATGATGAAACAGAAATCTAACACACCTTAGTTACTACTTGTGTTGCTGCTGAGTAAGTGGGCCACTTAACTACTAATTATAAACACAATGACGAGTGAATTTTCATACTAACTGCTTATTATTCGTGAACGTAGTGTGCAATACAAATTTACAGAATCATTTACCACAGAAGTTTTTCATTGCTTCCATCGCTTCTGTCAAATCCTTCTTTATCATTTCAATTTGGACTATAATTTCACAATATCGAAGAGTATGAAATGTTGAAATAATCATATAAACAAAATGGCTGCTTGTTGTCAGAAAACATGGTTATCCTGCCGGCGAATTCCAACATATCACATGATATTTTTAGTACTTACTGACATCAGTTAAGCAAATGCCTTCACTAGGTGTAACTGCATTTACACTGCATTTTTGTCATTTTTCAATGTTGAATTGACTTTGTCCATTATGGAACAAAATCGTTTCCGTAGAATAATAAACTTTTATACAACAATTTGTCAGTTCAATGAATGAATAATCGCGTCAACGGTTGCTCATGTTACAAGTTGTATTTGTGAGGACATTATACATTTTTAGGGATGTTTGCATGTTATGGACTGAAGCTGCATATGCTACTGATACGATTTGTCAGTAAAATGAAGAGACATTCGACGCTATAAAAACATCGTAAAGCAGGGAGATAGATTTGATGTCGAAGAAAGGAAACGATCCAGCTTTTCGGTTAAACATAGGATACGTGACAGGAGTACGAAAAAATACAATATAAAGGAAGGAATTAGCACAACACGGAAGACCTGTGATTTTAAGATAAGGTATACGCAGTTCGGCGATTTGAAGATACCCAATTGCAAATAAATATTCCTTTATCAAGTCTCTTGTCTTTTAACGTTACAATGATACTCCACTGCGTGAATATATTTTTTGTCCATAACATGTAGGGAATGCTTGTTGAAACACACGCACACACATTACTCATTAAGAATAATAAGCCCATTTAACTGATTTTGTACTTAGTGGTGAGTATAAGTGAACAGTAGTGTTCATCGTCGTAAATTTCATCACGTACTACTCATCAAGATGATCTTTCTGCGAACAAAGTTTTGACAGAAATCCACCTCTCTGGAATTTGATATTGTGACGGAGATGTTTTATGTGTCAGTACTGAGTGTGATGATGCCCAATAAATTCGGGCAGATATAATGTGTAGATCCGTGTAAACACTTTTTCTGCATATTCAAACACGTCGATAATTGAGTCGAACAACCAAATAGCAGCTGTATCTGGTCGTCATTAGGGACATGGTTTATTATGAATAAATATCACCACATTTCAGTAAAATTTTGAATATGCATAATAATGACATCATTGAAACTACTACTCATGAAATCAAGACAGCACGGTTTGCAAGTTACGAAGATGAATCTCAAAGAGAAAGAAAACCAACCTTCGTCTTTTGTCAAATTCCCTGATGTCTCCGCAAAAAATGCACCTGCAATCGACACATCACACTCTCAGTCAATTTCCAGGTATACACTATTATAATCGATTTATTTAAAAATGGCTTCATCTGACGTCAATTCGAATCATACCATCACAGTTAACCTGCTTATTGAGTATGACGCTTTATTAGAAAACGTTATCAGAAAGTTGGTAAGTGTTCTCCCATTACCATATCAACTGCATGTAATCGATTTTTGACTGATTTTAATGACAAAATATGAGGAATTGAATACATGTATGGTATTTGCCTACTGTCACTTATTGCATGAACTACTCTTTGTTATTTGCGTAGCGCGTCACCGCAGCGTATTCCCCTAATTTTCTATCAAGTGTGAATAACAGTGCTGATGAGAAAATCGCTGACATTCAAGAAGCCTTAAAATACACACGATCGTTAACAAAATTCATTGAGACGAACCAATGAAATGTGCAGAACACTCCTACAGAATGTCTTTCTCACATTCAACGCCACCAATTCATGCAAGATTTAATTTAGAACTATCAGTAAGTGGTGTATCTTGATGTCTCTCTCAATTAATTAGAATTCACACTCGTGAGTGTAATATTTAATGCAAAATATGGCTGTTCCGATGTTTTGTAAGTCTTCTGTAAAAGTGAGAAATTTTACGTGGCTTTACGCATTTCGCCTAATTACAGAAGAGGAATATTTTCTTTCTTACAAAATATAAAATAACCTGCTGCCTTTCTAAATAATGGAATCATAAAATTATTACCTTCTGCAATATCGAGATTTTTTCGATTTTCCCATTTCTTTGAAATCTGCTTTTTCAACAGACTGTATAGTCTTTTATTAGCTGAAGGGATAAATAAGAGTTCACAAGGCATGCTTATTACTTATAAGCTTTGTCAGATGTGGACACATGATTATTTGAGTTGTTGAATATTACTCCAACACATGATGACAGTGGTAATCTATCTGGATGTCTTAGTATGACTCAGTTTAGGGCATCGAAATAATTTCATTATAATATCAAGTATTGACCAATGAATTCACCTAACTCACACATAACAGGTTGTGAATGTGGTCAGGTTTCTGTGTGAGATAACTTCATATATACGAATTGTGAAAACTGTCATCAGTTGAAACGCCAATGTCATCTTCTGAATATCACTGGAATGCGATTTGTCGTAACAGTGGATCTTGGTAACAAATCAACATAAGAAACAAAGAAGGGAGTGGTTTACTTTGGTGAGAAACCTTCTACCAGCTATCAGATTTATCCTCATGGATTTTGCTTAAAATACTTAGGCAGAAAAGTGAGATTAACATAGAGGAAAAGCAAGTGTGATTTTTGGTTGTAAACACGACGTGACACAAAACACCGGTTCAAAATGTTCTTTACATTTGACACAGAACTGGTAACGTAATTTCAACTAACTACTGAATTTAACCTCAACCCAGAAAGGGAAAGAATTCCTTCTAGGATCAAGAGAGCCGGATTCAACTAAAGAGGCAGAAAAGGTGACAATTATCGAAAGATATTCACAGTGCTAAAAACAGTGCGAGACAAGGGAAGAAGGGAGAATTTTATTGACCACTACAAATAGTTATGGACAATATGCCAAATGGTGACATCAAAATCCTTGTGAGCAATGTAAATGTAACCCGAACTGGGAGCAAATAATACAAGGAGAGAATTCATGATAGATCGAGATGCTGGTGCCTGCAGAAATAAATGAGAACGGAAAACTATTCACAGACCTCTGCGCTCTTAATGATCTTGTGAATGGATGTAGCGTGAAAAAAAACAATGAAATACACAAACCAACATGGATTTTGACTGACGGATACACCACAAACCAGATAAACTCCATCTAGATACTGATCAAGTGAGTGGATACGCAGGCAGCCTGCTGGATTAAAATTCGATAAGGGAAGCAGGTGAGGGCTCATATATTCCTTTACTTTAACTTGAATCTGAAATCCTACAGAACAACTGAAGACAGACCACTGTAATTCACGTTCAACATCCAGAAACCGAAGGAAAAAACTAGCACGGATGCTCTTACTACACATCGGAGACACTAACTAGCATCACTAAGGAAACCCGTGAGAAAGAACATTAGAATTCAGTGTTCAAGCAAACATGTACAAATGTAACAAGGAGAAGGACAAAACAAGACAAGGAATGGCTCCACCTAACTGGAAGCTAGTCGAAGAGAGGAGAGTGAGGTAGTGAAAGAGGAGATGACTCAATGCAAAGACGGAAAATAGAAGGAGACTCTGTGTTCACTGCACACTGCACTGATAAGGATTTGAAGAAGAGTGTCAGGAAAGACAAAAGGCAATTTATTCGACACACTAGCTTGCGAACAAAGCAGAATAAATAATGCACAGTAAGAAGATATCTCAGAACATTATATCGGATATTAACCAGGTTTCTATCCGAGAAAAAAGCTCAACCCAATAAAAGATGATCAAGGAAACGTGATTACGAAAAAACGACACAAATAAAACGACGGGGTGATCATTTTGAGGCCTATTGAATCGTCTGTCACTTGCAACTCGTCAAGAAATAGCGCCATCACTGACAACGGGCACAGAGCTTACTAGTGAACACCGATCCCCAACAAAAGAAAAAGTCGCGAATGCTATAAAGCTGCTGAAATCCAATCACGAAGGCAGCAGGACTAGACAAAACTCTCTTCAAATCACTGGAAACGGACCAAGAGACTGCAACAGAATCTAGCTCACCATTATTAAATGGTTTGGAAGGAAAGAACAGCACCTGCCGACTGAAAGAAATGCTACCTCGTCAAACTGCAAACGAAGCGCGACTAAGGCCTCTGCAATATCTGGGGTGGGCTGATTATGTTGTCCCCGCCAAGTAGAGCTACCAAGTTGCATCAACCTGGAGAGGTTCAACGATGCATGTGATACAGATCTCCGCCATTCGCCCGTACAAGCTAGATTTAGGAAAGGAAAATCATGTGCTGATCAAATTTCAAATCTACACATCGTCATCACAGAAAGAAGCATATAATGGCAGCCAAACCTCACTTCGTCTCAGTTTCATAGACTTTGAAAAGGCCTTTGTAGCATTGACAGAAAAGTAAAACTACGGTGTTCTGTGTCCAAGTCTTCATCAGCCTTATTCAACAGCTGGCTATATGAGAATTCCACGTGTCAGATGATCCACAACGGAAAGCTGGGCGAGGTGTTTGAAGTGAATATAGGAGTATGTTAAGCCGGTTGCCTATAATCACCACGGAATTTCCTAGTTGTTGTTCACTGGATTATGCGTCAGTCTCTCCCTGAGAATGAGAATACAGGAAAAAGCTGAACCTCTGAAAAGAAGGCACCAGAAGCTCTGGATTTCGTTTATCAAATATGTCTGATTTCACACAGTCTTAAAGATTTACGGTAGAAAAGCACCAAACTGGCAGAAGTGGCAGGGGTAAAAGACTAGACTCCAGGTGAACAGAAAGACAATAGAGGTAATGAAGATAACCAACGAATAGCAGAAACAACAACAGTCAGCAACAATCACCATCAAACGGGAAGATTAAGCAGTGGTTACCTCCTTCAATGTACTTCGCCACAGCCTATAGAACAAGATTCACATTTTCAACATCAACGCCAAATCGGTCCTCCTATAGGGATCAGAAACGTGACGTGTAACGAAAAGTATTTCAAACTGGTCGCAGACATTTATCAACAGCTTCCTTCTCGAGCTCCATAATAAAAATCAAATGGCCAACCGGAAAGAATTAGCAACGAAAAGCTCTCGCTGGGAACAAGCCAACCAAAAGCTGATAGTCCAACCGATGTGTAGTAGAAAATGGAGATGGATAAGGCATACATTGAGAATCCCGTCGGATACATCGTGTGCCGGCAGTCTCTCGAAATAAATTCCATTGGGAGCGACGAGTAATTCGTCCCAATGTGATATGGAGGAGATCTTGTGAGGAGGAGTTGACAGATTATAAGCAATCGTGGACCCAGCTGAAGAGGACGGCAGAAAATAAAACGTAGTCGAGATATGTTGTTGAAGTCCTGTGTTCCAATCAGAACCCAAGGGAACAATAATTAATTGTAATGAATTTCAAATTAAGTAGTATTACAAACGCTGGTTAAAAAAGCAGTCATACCAAGAACTTTGTAATTAAAAGCTTTATCTCCTTCCAATGCTTTCTTGTATTCATCTACAGAAAGAAAATTTTTGGTACATAATTGATTCTCCAATAGCCAAAAATCTGCACTGTGTATTTGTAAACTGCGACGGTAGGAAAGTGACGTCTGTCACACCGAATAATCGCAAGCTGGTTTTCATTTCATAAACAGTAGCAAGTTTTTTTTGTTATTTGCGGATGCAGCAACCTACCATTGTAAAGATTTATGAGCTTCTTATTTGCACCGATTACTGTAAAAGTGTAAGTAATTTTGGGAAATTATTAACTTGTACTCGGAATCATAATAAGATGGGGACAGTAAGAAAAAGCGAAACGCAGATTTATGTTTTTCAGAAATGAAAAGTAAAGCAAAGGAAAGCAAAACACTGAACCTGTTTCCTTGTATATATGCCCACTGGTTAGAGAAGTTACATAGCTTATCCGTCTGACTTTTTTGTTACTGCATTGAAAGAAATACCGAAAGGGGAATAAATGGCAATAATTCTGCAGATTGCTCAATGTAGTCACATTTTATGTTGAAATTAGGTATTTAATGCTGTGTGAATTAAATGGACGTGCACTAGAGTACTTTTAGAATTATGCGTTTGGAATTCTTTCCTCGTTCTCCTTGGTATAATTTTCTGTCATACTGGCACCTGGAGATCACTCTCTCTCTCAAATACCAGTTTTGATGTTTTATTCGTGAGGTAACTGCATGCGTTGGACATCTCCAATGACAATGCAATTCATTTCAATTCATAATCCAACATGTTCAACTTCAGTGAAAATTCACACCTCTATTCAACACTTATTTCGACTCACGAACACCATGGAATCGCGTGCATTGATGACATGACTTACATTCGAGAAATCCCTTCGCCCATTTACTTTGATATAAGTGTTCAAGTCTCAGGATTTCTGTATAAATTTAAACAAAGGCAAAATTATGGCATGCCGTAATGTTGGTTGACACTGGTCATTTGTTCAGAGAATGTTGACTAACGGAATAATGCTGTGCATATATTTCTTACTTTTCATTCGCCATACATCTTTGTAATTCAGTATTGTCTGGTGCTCAAGTTTATGAAATGCTTTCTAGTTGTTGACTGCTTTTGCATGCTGAAGAAGTTCGGAGAACAACATTTGTGAGTTGTGAGTTCTTGTGAAAGCACTAATCATTTTTATGTTGTACACTGTGAGTAACCCTGCGCAGTTAGCAGCACGCTTAAGTCTGTCTAGTTGACTACTGGATTATCTAGGCATATTCGGCTACAAAATCGTATGTAGGTGAAATTTCGTGCCTACAATAAATCCGTTGAAACCTTTGGATGACGAAAGTCTAGCATGCATGTTTAGGTATCAGTTAATTGACGATGGAATGGCTGACTCTATTTTAAGTTACTGATGAAGTAGGCATTAGAATACATGAGGTTAAGTAGAATGAACCTGTGGTTTTGTATGCAAACCTATTTCCATCTTACGAATTATAAACTCGCATATGGTTCTATTCATGCATCTATTACTTTATTGACTTATTCGCCGGTGATTTATTTGAACTTTTGTAATCAACATGAAGCATGAAACTGTGTTTCCATTCACCCGTGAGTGTGCTTCCACTGCAGTTTTGTAATCAATCTCCATTGTGTATTTTCTCTTAAAACTTTCTGATTACAAAGACTTCGAATAAAGCAAGGACAACAATTTCTGGAGAATAAAATTGCATCGTCTTTTATGTAGTTAGCTTCTCATCATCTGCTTACATCCCAAAGCCAGTGAAATAAATGATGGTGTTATTTTATTCTACAAGGTCTGTTTGGCTCGCTTGATTCGAATTCATTAAAGAAAATAAATATACAATGACTGCACTTCGCAGATGGTGATAACACATTATAGTCCCACTTTCCTCCAGCGAAGGCAATCTGAATTATGTACTCCTTTTGACCCTTGATTCAAATTAGCCTTCATATAATCACAGACTCACAACACACACAGTTAAAACAATCCAAACTTCACCAAGATAGGAGGGAGAGAAATCCTATCGACAACTACAGGTAGTAATGTACACGACACCAATTAGCGACATCAGAATGAGAAAATGGAAGCAAACAAGAAGATAAGGCAACCTGTCGAAGGTCAAGAGGTTGTGGATTAAAACCATTTGGACGATGGATCCTTCTGTAACTTCAATCAGATGTTGACTGAAGGTTGCAATAGAATATACACAAAACCACATATGTTTTGTCACTCATATATATCGAATATCAGAAAATCCTCGTCTCAGTATCAAGAATATTATGACTCAGAATACTGGACATAAAAACGAGAAGAGGATAGTTAACAACATATTGGCAAGCGAAGCAGGTTATGTCGCATGGAAAGAAAACTTCGGAATACTGTTTGAGTTAGGCACGTTGGTTTCCTAGAAGAAACAAACACAGATGAGACCAATGAGTACAGTGAAGGAATGCCAGGCATAGAAGAGGAGAATTGACTAAACTCTCGAACAGACCACCACCTGCGAATCGTCCAGAAATGCTATCAACAGCGGCCACAGAACTTCCAGTGAACTCCAATATTCCAACAATTTCAGATGTTACTGGAAGCCGGGAAGGCGAAATAACCAGATGTAATTCTTCGCAGTCATCTCATCGGAAGCACACACTTTTGGTTGAAGGAGGGTTACTTGTTGGTCAGAATGACAGTCTACCTTGTCAAACTATCAATGCATGACGACTTATGCGTCTGTGAGAAGTTGAAAATATTAGCTATGGCATCCTGGATGAACTGAATAGTGCTCTGAATGCGAAACTTCCCTAGTAACAAGCTGGATTTAGGAAAAGCAAATCATGTATGGATCAAGTCACAGCGCTTCACTTCATCATGAAAGAGAGGACAGGATTGGAATTAAATGTCTACCTCAACTTCATCGACTCTGAAAATAATTTTGACAGCACTGCAAACTACGGAGTGCTACGTTATTATGGTGAATTTCAAGGGATCCACGACGAAAAACTTAGTAAGGCTGATCACTGATTGTAGTCCTGGTCTTGGTCGGCTCTGGCGTGTAGCAGACCGTCAACAGCAAATAGTGGTCAAACGTTGCTGCGACAAGAAGATTGAAGAAGGTTTGAACTCTGTGGACGGATTATGTCAAGTCCCAATCAAACTAGAAGACCTGCTAAAGGAGACTAAAACGTTGGCAGAAGAAACAGCTGGCGAAGATACGTCTTCAGGTGACCATGAAGAAAATAAAAGTAATGAGCTCAACTAATCAGCCAACCAACTGCAATGGCAGAAATCTGAAGAAATTCCTTCCTTTACTTAACCAGGCAGCACCGTTTCAACTACACGTGGTGGCAAGGGTGAAGACTTTGCAGTCAGCTGAGATTTGAATATCAAAACAACATCTCACCGTCTTTAAATCAGTTGGCGAGTCTACTCCACCCAGAATAAGGAAGGAGATGTGGGTCTTCACGCTTTAGTGAAACCAATGCTTCTGCTTGATTCATAGGCTTATGGTGTTGACAAAAGCATCTACAACAGGCAGCTGCAGGCTTTTGTCAACACCTGAGTTTTGTGCCCTAGAAGTGAAGATAAGGAGGCCAGAAAACATTATCAACATGGAAGTCTGAGGACAAATGAATCATGAACCTACTGACCAACAAATATGCCAGGTGGAATGGATGTAGATGGTACATGTGTTGAAAGGAGGTGTGGAATGATGTCACACACTAGTCTGTTGAGTGGAACATGAATATGACATGAAGAGGTGGGCGGTAGTACGACAGTGACACAGTCAAGACCATGTGGGAAGGAAACAGACGTTAAGTGGGTGGTTTCGCAGTCAGTCCCAAAGACTACAGGGAGAGGAATGGTATGACGAAGTGCAGTCGAGGTCTTTTTTCACTCGGTAGTAAGGAGAGTGACAATAATAATAATCTGTGAAGTAAGCTGAGCGTTGCTGAGAGAGCAGCGGACAACACTAAACGTCAAACCTCTTTTCCAACGTCAATGGCTCTCACCAGTATTTAGTTAATATAGAGAATCTTTCAATAGATCCACAAGTGAGTTTATGGGCTTAGTGATATGTCTCAAATCACCTTACAGGTATAGCAGTTAGAGCAGCAGTAAAGGAAAGAATGTGGGTAGGTGCCTGTTGATACATAAGGTTTCGTGCCACATCCTAGACAGACGTTATTTCAAACATTAGAACCAACAAGCGTTGTTCTGGTACCCTAGATCTTATCACGCATAGACCAAGAGGAATATTTCATCTTCATCACATGATAACAAACAAACTAGATACTCAATCATCCTTAAAACGACCACACTTGTGCATCTTTAACTCATTAGAATGCTTGAAATATAACTTAACCTACTGATTGAAAAAATTCCTGACCATATATTCATGGCTGACATTTATTTGAAAAAGACGTCAAAAGCTAGGAAAATTTTTTTTCTTTAATGATTCCTTTCATAAGCTTTAATTATATTTACCAAGGAAATCACAAGACCGACCAGAAACTGGTAAAACTTGTCTTCGAATAAAAGTAATACGTAAGGCAAGGTTTATCTTAGAAAGAGATAAATTTTACCAGCATCCCATTGGTCTTATGATTTCTTTGTTAAATATAATGACGATTGTACAGCTTTTTAAACTGGATCATTGAAAAGAAACGTTTCTTCGCCGTTTACGTCTATTTCTTAGGACTCAAAATGTGAATCATTTCTTGATTGTTATTTTTATGCAGCTATCTTGATAAAATTACTCACCGGGTTTTATTATTTCTTCGACATTCTTGGAATTTTTATATGTCTGAATTTCAATCATGCGAACTAAAACAAAGAGATGAGTGGAAATAAATATGAAGTATGTGGAGTATTAATGCTTGAGTAGAAGTTCTGTCAGATTACATGTCGACCTGTAGGCAACACGAAATAAGGCCTTTTGCCTTTGTGCAACTAATTATTCATGTGGTGTTCTTCTCTTCCGTGCCTTATCGACACACCTCCAGATGGATGTAAATATTTATCACACAATCCGCTGCTAACCAGTACCAAGTGATTAGGGCTTTTAGCCTCATCAAAATTACTCTGAGACTGCTATTCAACTCATCTCAGTCTGTAATATGTACCTTCATACAGAATTTTATCCTGGATATTTTCAAGTTTCCTGAAATAGATGAAACACTATCACTCACGTTGAAGCACCAGTTTCCTGTTCTACTTTACAAGAAGGATTTGCATGTTAATACACTTAAGTGACATTACATACATCTGTTGACATGAGACATATATCTCTCCTAATTTACGCGGTGTGCAGCTGCAAAAGATATTTTTAAAAGCTACTCAGTGTTAGCAGTAAGTTAATTGTTTGATTAGCCATCTACAAATCAAGGCAAGTGATATAAGTAGTACGAGAACGTCAATACTGGTCGTTACAAAACAGTATAAAATAAAGAGACAACATATAATGATTTCCGGTGAAATAAACACATACATTTATAATTCACAACTTCACGGTATGAATCTGCGTATGCGTCTAGTGTTGAATTCAGATCATCTGAAATAGAGAAAAATATTTCCCTCGAGCTATTTAACCCTTCATTTATCAAGTCAAACCCACACACAAAAACTAAATTCTCTTTTATATAAGAAATCAGATGATTAGCCGATTCAACTATTTCTGATGTCAACAAGCAAGCAGTAAAAATCTCCTTAATCAAAAGTTACGCTCATCTCACGATGCATTCTATTACTAGAAAGTAAAATTTTTCTTGTGGTATTAGTTTTCCTACAGTGGAATGATGTCGTCCTGAGTAAATGATATTCAGTATGCTGCAATGTTAACAATGTATGCTATAGTTCAATGGAAATCGAAGCTTCACATTTACAATAGACAATACGTTGAAAACATCCAAACATCTTTACAATGAGTATTCACACAAATGCAGAAAATCCACCACCGCAATCCATTGTAAACTTAGACCTATTACCGCCACAATTAGAAGATGAAGCATACCTAGCCAGGTGTTATCACAGGTCACCACGATCAAAAACTAAACGACAGATGGAATAAAATCATTCTAGAAGGCGGACTGTGGATTGGAAATGAAGCTAACCTTTTACTACACCATTTAGGATCAAACATACTTTTCGTAGAGCGTAGAGGAGATATTCCGCAAAACCGTCTCCATTAGTTATTAACAGTTTGTCAGTGAAAAGTCTGTTGCATGTAAGAGGAAATTACTGTAACAAAATTTAGCACTCTTACAGTAAGTAATTAACTTGTTTTCGCCATCTGAAAATAATATGGAAGACGATAGCTTAAATGAGATTCAAGCAAATTCTATCAAGAAGAGACACACCAATCAAAAAATATCTAAAATTTGCACTGAATGAATAAACAAGTTAGTATAAAAAGGGAAACTTTGCCTAGTTAACTAGTTCGCTAGTTTTCTAGCCGGTCCCATGCTCAGCTAAAGAGGGAGGATTGAGCGTGGAGCTAGCAACCCACATCACTGAATATTTCAAACCCCTAGAGGAACTTCAACACAGGGAAAATATATTAGGAAATAAAAAAAACTTCAAGTAAATGACGCAAGAAATCAGTCACAGGACACTATATTAGAAAATCAAATCGCTTTCCCGGAAAAGATCAACCTAGATGATGAAACTAATAAAATATGCCTAAAAGAACCTGGTCATTATGGAGGAGAAACAGATCAAACAATCAGCTGATCACTTTAAATAGGCTTATTCTCGAATCGTCAACCACCGGATTTAGTCCAGATTTAGCACCAATAGCATACATGTAAATGCCAGTGGAGACCACTCCTCCAACAAAAGAAGAAATCCTGAATGCGATCAAGCTACTGAAGTCCGAAAGAGCTGCAGGACAAAACAACATTTCTTCCGAAGCACTGAAGAAGGCCCCAGAGATAACGGTATATGCCTTCACTCCATTACTGTGAAAAGTTTAGAAAGAAGGAAAGGTGCCTACTGATTGGAAGAAGGGCTACCTCGTCAAACTGCCAAAGAAGGGCGACTTACACCCAACTCTGCAAGGATTGGTGTGTAATAATGTTCTTCTAAAGGCCAAGAAAAATACTAAGTTGAATCATCCTGAAGAGAATAAAGGATGCACTGGATACCACACCCCGCCCAACCTCTTCGAACAGGCTGGATTTAGGAAAATGTAATCATGTGCTGATCAAATTGCAACTTTACACATCATCATCGAACAAAGCATAGGGTGGTATTCAAACCCCACAACATCAACTTCGTCGACTTCAAAAAAGCCTTCAATAGCGTTGACCGGGAAGTAATTTGGAAACTAATTAAACACTACGGCGTACCCAAGTCTTTTTAGCCTCATTCAATTACTGGCTATGCCACGTGTCAATTGATGTATAGCGAAAACTCTGTGAGGGATTCGAAGTGCATACAGAAGTAGAGCAAGCTGGCTTCCTATTATCACCGATGATATACTTAATTATGTTCGGCTGGATTATGTGTGAGACTGTGCTTGGCAGTGAGAGAGTAGGCAGAAATAATAATAAGAAGACTAATAAGAAGACTCTAGGAGATTAGGATTTCGCAGATGATATACGTCTAATATAACATGAACTCGAAGACTAACAGTAGAAAACCTACAGACTGGCAGAAGTGTCAGGCTGCGAAAACAGGACTGCAGGTGAACACAGAGAAAACGGAGCTGATGAAGATGATCAGAGAACAACAACAATAACCAGTATCAATCACAATAAACAGGATAGTTGTAACAGAGGTTGCCTCCTTCACTCATTGAGAAGCATCTTTCAACTACAGGCCAGTGGAACGAACCAAGATGTCAAAGTTAGAATCAGAAAGGCAACATACGCCTTCGTCAAACTGAATCCAGTTTGAAAATATTCTGTACTCAGCATAAGGAACAAGATTCGCATTTTCAACACCAGTGTGTAGTCAGTCCTTCTTTACGGGTCAGTAACCTGGTAAGAGAAACATGAAAAATGCTTCCAATAGGTTGCAAACTTTCATCAAAGGCTGCCTTCACTTCACACTGAGAATCAAGTGGCCAGATAGAAAAAAGAAAAAGGAAACTATGGGAACAAACGAACCAAGAGCCGATTAAGCAACAAATATATAGGATAAAGGGAAAAAGGGGTCGGGCATACATTGACGAGACCATCGAGCGACATCGCGCGCCAAGCCAGCGGAATCCAAATGGTAAGCGATGAGTTGGTCGTTCATGGGTTACATGGAGAAGATCGTGTGTAGAAGAGATGAGAGAGTTTTGTCAATCGAGAACCAAGCAGAAAACAGAGCAAAGTGGAGATGTATTGTTGAAGCCCTCTGCACCCCTCAGAACGCAAGGTAATAATAAATAAATAAAAAGATAATGTACATGGTTGAGCGTGGAGAATGGTCATCAAATGAGGTGAATCACAACAAACAAGAGAAAAGTAAGTTTTGAATTGTACATCTAATCGTTCATTCTCAATGAGAAATAAGCGTGAATACTATACAATGAGATAAATCTATCTATTGATGATAACTAACCGCATCTAATTCTGAATAAAACTGACCCAGATCATGTGGAATATTTAAATAATATATGACAGTGGGCGAATGAGTACGTCTCAGTAAATGAAATTTTATGAGAACCTGTACCAACAGTGGAATTTACCGCGACAGCGATTGGTTATTCTGAAGCAAATTGATCCGCATTGACTGTATAGTGCACCACCCAAATCACTCACTCATAGGCAACACAGACAAGTTCGCTGCATAAAGGTAAAATGAAACAATTTCCTAAATAATTGACTTCAGATATTGTCATTGAGTAAATCAGAGTGCCTCTGAATGAGTGGGATATGAGTGTAGTGCAAAGGAAACTCCATGAAAGCTGTGAAGAATGCTGTGAACCTGCAAAACATCCGAGATCACCTTCGATTTTGTCACCATAACCAACGTCGAAATAAAACCACAGAGGACGTTGATAGCGTCAGAGTCACGAGGAAGTTATTTCGACAAATAAAAATGGATTCATACTGCATTTCATCATTCACTCAAGTACATCGTTCTACGATAAACTACACGCCAAGAACGTGACATGTAAGAATCCGTGTAAATTGTCATATATATATATATATATATATATATATATATATAACCCAACACAGACAATATGACAGTATGACAATAAACTGGCGAAAAATTATTTGTAACGACATTGAGATTGCTTGTGTGGAAAGCCGAGTGAACTCAATTTAGTTGATGCAAACTGCTGAATGGATTACGAAGGTTGGGCTGGTAGACTGATAGGAGTGAAGAGGGCGAGTGTCGGGTGAAATATAAACTCACTCACTTGATGTTGTTGACTGGAAATCACGCATTTTATTCCACCATGGATGATTGCCATTTGACTGAGTTCTGTTTAACTTAGCTCTGACTTGTCGTGTTTCTGTGGGCTAAGAGGGAGATGGTTTGGGTCAGTGAGCCAGAAATAGAGAGATATGGACTGGTAGAAGGGAATATTTCGTTGTCAGTGATGCTCAATCGATGGAAGTTGTTTAGCTAGAGAATCTCGCCCCAACGACTGAAGTTTTACTGATTATTTTTTCGAATTGCTGTCTTTTTTATTTTATCTAACATTTATTTCTACGTCGAACACATATCTCTATTCAATTGCCGTATTTTTTCACACCTAATTCCTCTTTCCCTTTTATCAATACATCCGAACTGCTTAAAATTGAATTCGTTGAAAAAGGATACTTTGTCGGTGATCGGAATGACTTTGTTTTTCCTCATGAATATATGGGTATGTTTAGTGGTATTTCTCGTTGGTTGTTTGTTTGGTTGTGAGTTTCTCTGGGGCAGAATATTTTAATACTTTAACTCTTATTTATCCTTTATTCAGAGATATTTTCCTGCATTGTGGAGTGTTCTTTATTTCGTTTATTAAAATAAATTCAATTAGGGATCTCAGTCATCACTTATTTTCTGTTGCATGACTTGCATATCTTCATGAAACTACTTAAAGTGTTACGAGAATATCAGTTAGCAGTGGATTAACTTTTGTACCGATCAATTCCGTCTTAAGATCATGTTTATCCTGATCGATTCATGAGATTCTGTGTGTAAATCAGGTACTCAGCAACTCATCTCATTACTACTGTGTTCTATGCAGTATTTTTCCGTTAGCCGCATGATCGCACATAAACCATCACTTTCTCAGCATACACGAGTTATAATTGCATTTTTGAAATACGCCTTGAATATCTTTGTGAGGTGGTTATATGGTGAGAAGTGCGTCGGTGGCACAGTGGTTAGGACTCTCGCCGACCATGCACATGGTCCGAGGTTCGATCCCCTGCCGGCGCACACCTGATATCTATGGTCGACCTGCAAAATTTGGGCTACCGATATCCATGCTGAAAATTTCATACAAGTTCTGAAAATACAGTGTGGAATCAAGCTGTAAATCAAAATTAAAAAAAATTAAATCTCTCCCATATCACCTTGGCAACTACACCTAACTTCGTGTTTCCGATTCGAGTAACACTGTGTCGCCTGATGCATGCTGTTTTTTCAGCAGCTCCCCTCAGCATGTGAACAATCTTTCTCTTTTTCTTTCTACGTATTTCTTGGATAATATGGTCTTTGTTGATTGGTTGTCGGAGATCCCTTCTTCCAATACTTTCTGGCTATGTATTTTTCACAATGGTGAAAAGACACCTGTTAATAAAAACAGACAGCCTGTTTTAGGTGTTTCCGGTCACTCACGCGTCAAGTCTTTAGTTCATAAAAACGCATTTATGTGACACAAGTGTTGAAGATGTTAATCTTGCCCCTAATTCTGAATGTAATATATTTACCCACTGATTACAGAGTAGTGAATGCCTATGTTGCTTTTCCAGCCATTCTTTTGACATCCTCTTGTAGCTGAAACAATAATGTCTAGATAAGCTGAAGAATTCACTTCTTTCAAAAATCCTCGGTTTATAGTGAAGGCTGCTTATTTTAGTTGTTGGTTAGGTATCTTAATTTCTGTTTTCTCTACCTTCACTTGAAAACCTGTCTTCGTTGCCGGCCACTTAGGCTTAATTGTTGGTTTTCACTTGTAGATTATTGAGTTTATGGCATTAGGCATAAATCTTCAGTGAAGTCCATATCTTCCAGAGTCTTGTTGTCGGGCCAACGTATGCCTGTCATCTCTCTTTGAAATAGTTTATACTTTAACGACAGTTTTGATTCTGATATGTGAGTGGTCATCATACTCATTCCAACAGTTATTTCTATCAATGTGACACCATAGAACACTGCCTTATCCCTATCCGGGGATATAGAACCCACGATCTTCAGGTTGACGATAGGGGTAATCAGTAACTTTGATTTCAGTAATATTCAGCTCGAAATTTCTGCCAATGAACACTATCATTGTTAGAAGATTTGAAAACTTCAGAACTGACTTTAGAGCGACTAAGGTGTGACCGGCAAATCCGACTTTGATTGTAACATTCTCATCCATATTAACTCACTGTAGTTGGTAAGATATCGTCAAGATAAGTGAAAGAAGTAATCGCTTTCACTTATAGTATTCTACTTTATGAACATAAATTATTTGGTGTAATTGTGTTCTTCCAGCTTGGTAGTTAAGTAGCCACGTGTTCATATTGTGCACAGCCCTCAATATGTTGTCTTGGAAGACAATCGGTAGCTTAGCAATTACATCACCCAACTCGGAAATCATAAGTATGACACTGTCACCCACATAAGCCGCCCATCTTATCTTTCACAAATCATTTGCTCAGTGCCTTGCTGGCTCATGAGCACGTGTTAAGCTGTGGCGAAAGATTATATTGAATTAGATAAGTTTATAATTTTAGTTGACGTCCATCTTATATCTTTAAGGACAAAATTCACCTGAAAGTTATTGTACCATCTCAGAATAGCGTCAGCTATTCTGTTTCCAAAATGTATCTATCCTTGACTATCTATTGTGTATTATCGGAATTATTCATTCATTTCAACTTGTTTTAAAGACCTCGCTACTAACACTACTTATATGTATCTAAGTAGCACTCAGCGCACTTTTGAAATCCTGTATTAGGAATAAAATGCATATTGAGATCATTACGAATAGATGCTGTTCACATAGCAAAGAAATGAAATCATTCGGTTTTTAGTTGACTGCTGTTAAAAACACATTCATATCAGGTTCAGTGTGGATGTTATTTTAACTATAAAACATGAAGAGACAATACAGAAATTTATGAAATGAGGATTTAGTGCTTCCAAAACATGACTAAGTTCTAATGGTAGTTGTCATACATAGAAGTGATTATTCAAATGAAATAATGACATTATTCAATGATCTGTAGATGCTGTGACATCCAGACGATATGGTCTACGTAAGGTCCGTAAAAGAGACTTTCCACTTAGAAGAGTCATGCATATGCCTACATCACCAAATAAAAAAAATTTATTTTTAAAATTTTAAAAAAAAATATTTTTTACTGGTTTGTATTTTTTCCCTTTCTTAAATTACTTTGTTTTTTTTAAATATTTAAATAAAAAAATATATCTTTACCCCTTTTATTTTTTTTATAAATATTGGGAGAGCCTTTTCCTTGTTTTCCTGATTTCATTATATACATCATATTTAAAACAATATTTATAAACAAAAATGAGTCTCAAAAAAGAATAATATTAAAAAAACGATGAAGTTGTGATTTATAAGTTCTATTTCAATATTCCCACCTTGATAAAGCTATCAGAAGAATGAAATAGCGAATTACAAACTTCTTGCTTTCTTCTTGCCTGAATTAAAACCATCTTTTGTTAGCGTCATATTCCTAACTCATTTTACTCTTGTTATAACCTTCATAATTTCTTATATCTTCCAGAATTTTTCCTAGCAACTGATTGTTTCTTTCGGTGATGTGAATGAAATGCGATCCACTGAATACTTAATATTAATTCCCCATACTTCTTCCGCCTCATCTATCTGAACTCCGCTTTACAAGCGGAGTAAAAAACTCTCATCTGTCGTTCCGCATGACTGATTTACTATAGTTTATTTATTTTCCAGCCAAATATCTCTCAGTGTACCCCTAGTGGTACATGTATATCACTGCTTTCAGAGTATTCAGTTGAGGAGGAGTTCTACAGGAATTCGATGAATTCATTAAATCCTGCTCTATTACCTCTTTCCATGCATATCGGGAAATAAACGCTTTCAGAAAATGATGGTTGAAAAAAATAGTTAATCAACATAAACAGTGAGACACTGCACATACTATAGGTATGATTATGGTCAATCCAGTGTGCTTTTATTCTGATAACACTTAAAATATTTTTACTAACCAAGAAGTCGAGAATTAAAATGCTAGTCGAAATCATAGTTTGGAGTTTAACTTGAATAAAATCAATTAAATAACAGTAAAACACATGGATATTTAAATGCTCAACATACTTGCACTTAATTCGTTCTAAGTTGATACTCCCTCTCTTTTGATTGAGAACTCAATATTCACATTTTTCGTGTAAATGTAGATGATTATGGCAGTTCTGTTGAACACAATATGCTTATCTACGTATTTAGATGATGAGGTCAAATTGGCGTCGAACTCTTCCACACACTCATTTCAACCAATCCAGACAATTTATTTACATTACATAAAATAATTCTAAGCTCAACTGCAATACTCAGATTTCAGGTCTTATAATAGTAACTTTTGATTAATTTGAGTGCAGAACTAAGATTAATTTAGGGCATTATTGTAAAGCATCTATTTCTCCGTAATATAGGACACTTCGACAGTATTCACCTATGACTGAACCAACGGTTTAACCTTTCAGATTATAAGACTGGAGCGTTGATCATTGAATCATTGGCCTGGAATCTACATGCTCAGGCATTCTAACTTCAGCCTGTCTGCTTATGCAGTCATACTATCACCCAACTTCTGCACAGACATTTGCACCAAAAAGAAACAACCATTCAGATGATCAGTGATTCTCTGTCTGATTTCATATCATAATTAAATCCACACTAAAGTTCATCTGTAAATGGATTTATTGATGGGTAATTAACTATTCTAAATAAACCTGAGAACATTTTGATCAAAAAATAATACTCCAAAAAGCAAAATGATAAAAAGGATTAATAGTCAACTTACTTTCATTACTTGCATTACTAATAAATAATATTAGTAGAAGGCAACATACTGCCTTCAGTAATAAATTTCGCATGATTCAATATCCCTCAACAGTGTGTGTTGTTAGTGTTATCTACTACAAAATAATTTTATGCTTGAATCTATCACATATAGCCTTTGTATAGTTAAATATGTATGCACACTATGTATGCATATAGTGTGCATATGTGTATCTCATTTTTGTGTTCACCTATCTAAAGATGCAGCTATATTTGGCAAGTAACACAGCACACTACGTAGCATATAAAATCAGTGAGTAGCACATTGGCTACAGAAAAAAGAAGAGTATATTGATTTATCTAGCTGATGAGTCCCAAATAGGACGAAATGCGCATCCTGGATTCCACTGCTAGCCACCATCCACCAATTGTATATATTGATTTACGTTCGCTGTTTTTTGTCTATGTTCACCATCCATGTGAAGGTAAAACAACCAATCTTTTCTCAGAAGAAAGACTTATATCTATTTCAAAGTTAGAAGGTTTTTTATGAGTTAATATAAATAAGAGTAATTTACTCAGCTTTTAGTTTTAATATGGACAGATAACAACTGGAAGACCACTGAAAAGCATCAAAGAGTCCAGGACATCTGTCTCCTCTCACTAGCTTCGGATTCGACAGGACTACTCACTCACTGAAGTTCGAATACAGGATTTTCCAGTTACATGGTAAGCTTCTCGACCATTCAACTATAAGCGCCCGACTCAATGACCACTGCAAAAATTCTAAAGTCTGTCGATTCTTAATTTTACAGCGATCTCTCGTGGTTACTTGCAGCTAATGTCGGTTATCAATTGCTTCTCTGGCTGACATCAGTCTGTAGTGAAACATAAAACAAATCAAATTCTTGCGAACTAAATCGTGTAAATTATTCTGATTCTCACTGGTGACACCCTGCAGAACTGATTTGCCTGATGTGATTTCCAGTGATAAGTCGTTACGAGTAAAATCCACCCACTTGAGAGTGAGAACAAATACTCGCCTCTTCCGCGACCGACATCAGACACGCTAAAATCACTAATCCCCAGAGTTTAGAATTCGTAGGCTTGCAGATGGAATTGGGTCTCAGTAGCTTAATGGGCACAAGTTTGTCCTAAAATTGGAAGGTCCTGCACCCAAACATCAGTGCTCACGAACTTCCGATGAGTCCCGAACTAGGCTGAAAAAACAGCTGTTCAGTACTTGCTGGTGCTTTTCAAGGTTTATTTAACTGATATCAATCCATCATCAAAACTGATAACAGTGAACGTTTGTTTTATTTTATATACATGGCAAACATCCCTTTTCAAATGTGCGATACAGCATGGATGAAAAGTCAATTTAGAGATCTGTTAAAAAATTTCGGTTCAAAATGGATTTAATTTCTTAAACATTTGATTGATAATATGTGGTCATGTTGATTTCCTTCACAGGCTATTTTATCTAAGCTTAAACTCCGGTATTCTGCTAAGCCAAGTAATGAAGATTGAGTCTTAGATAAATAGTAAAATCAGAAACAGCAACAACAGGTTTACAGAATAAATTATCGCATCATTTGGTGCTCAAACCCTTAAATCATTTTTAAGTATATCTGCAGAAACAATTTTAACATACATGCCGAGTTAATTTACAAACAAAAATCAATCATTGCCAATAGTTGTTTTCATTTCGAAAAACTCATGTAATGTTAAACAGTAATATTTTACGTTTTAACCGAGCATTGATGCTCATAATATTATCAATATCTCATCACAATCATGTCACATATTGATAGGAATATGAGCAATAATTTGTGCTTGAAACGACAAATATAGCTTCTTAAGAATGCGTGATATTATCGAAATAAAAATTATGTCGATGATCGAGCTGTATCCTACTAAACAAGAACAAGATTTATCCCTTATATATATATATAATGAACACTTTGTCCCGAACAAGAATGACCTTTCACAATGGAAACCTTCAGCATCACGTACTCAGATGAAAGCTTAAGTGAAAATATTCAGCTGTCAGGTTAAGGAAAGGCAGATATCTGCTTGAGCCTTGATAGTAATTTATGTAAAGTGAAACGCATTCCATATGCCGCAGGTATCAAAATAAAATCAAGTATCATTCTACTTGTAACTTCATAAAAAGATTGATTTTTCTCTTCTAATGATTTTTACGCCTTATTAAAAGCCCACTTCTATTATTATTCCTTATTCTATTTCTTCTTTTTTCGTCTTTGTCGGCTTGACCTATATTTTGTGGTATCTTTTGTGTTGAATATAACAAAATATTCTCATTTAGTTATTTTTAGTTGAGTGACGTTCATTTTGTCTAACTTAGCCATAGTGTAAGCAATATGATACTGAAGTGAAACTTTGTTAATTTTGTCTGGTTGACTTTTCTTTGTTTGTTTGTTATTTTGAAATTTTCGTGTTTTATTTTTGCTCTTCTAAACCGATTTTATACTCAGTTGAGTGTATAGTTTACTCATCCAGCATTCATTGCATTCTAGTCAGTCTAATTAGTCTTCTAGTAAGTCAGAATAAAACAGTACTTTCACTAATTCACATTACAACCATCTGCGATCTACTCTGCATCAGAAAGAGTGTTGAAAAATGAGAAAACATTCGAGACGTTTATTGCATTCAGCAAATTGACTCTTTCCGACGAATTCATTATCAGGCTGTACACTAGTGTATGTATGGTTTTCTTTGAGAATTATATCCCGTGACGAGATTGAATCAAATGTGTGAATACATTAAATAATAATAGCAGTATGAAATGCACATAAAATCTTTGTGACAACACTTAGAGTAAGGTGTCGAATGACAAAGCAATTATTATCAAATATAGAATTCCGTTGTGAATTTAAACGCGGGATGGGAATTATTACATACATGTAAAATACAGTTCACTTCTCTTTACCGCATAAGCCCTGAAAATATGCATCGATAAACCGTAGCTGTGCGGTAAGAAGTAATTAATCGAACTTCTACAATACAATGGAATAGTTAAGTATGTTCCCTAAGCCTGCGGTTTTTTTAATTTCTATCTTTCTCTATGTGTGTGATTTTTCTCTCATTGTGATTATTATAGCTTCCTCCTTTTCCAATTGAAAATAAGTCTTCAGTAGCACATGATTATCACACCTAGTACTCTGCAGGCTTTCCTCTAAGCATGTTAAAGTTCATATTGCCATCAGACACTCAAATGATCGTTTTCTATTCGATTCCCGCCTGAGGAACCAACGATCCCTCAGAATGTGTTGGATTCATCTACATTTTTGAGTGATTGTTAATTGGTTCGTTCGTTCCATCTGATCCGTTATTACTCATCCTTTTCTAACAGCTAAGGGAGAAGGATAGTTCGAAACAAGATACAAGTTTGGCGAAATTATCTCATCATCTAATAAATTATGGTGTGGCGACTACCTGTTTGAATCACTGGCCTACCTGATATTGGCGATCCCATGGGTATTCCTTTGACTTGTTCATATATTTGGCCGTTCAATTGGAAGTATGTTGTTAGGCATAGATTTATGCATTCCATCCAGCTTGTGTGTTGCATTTTTGATTGTTGTGGAAGTTGTTCGTCGTTGCTAAGTAATTGCTCCATGGTTTCTTTTGCTAGTTTTTGTCCGATGGAGGTATATAATGCTGTCACGCCGAAGGATACCATTATTTCTTGTTCATCTATTTGGATGACTCTGATTTTCTCTAGGTATTGGATAGCAGAGTTGATGGAGTGATCGCAAGATTCCGTTAGGTGTTTTTGTTTTCTGTACAATTCTTTGGATAAATTATATGTTGGAGTTCCTGGGAGTTCACTCCCTGGGACAGAAAACTAAAACACCTAACGGAATCTTGCGATCACTCCATCAACTCTGCTATCCAATTTCTAGAGAAAATCAGAGGCATCCAAATAGATGAACAAGAAATAATGGTATCATTCGACGTGACAGCATTATACACATCCATCGGACAAAAACTAGCAAAAGAAACCATGGAGCAATTACTTAGCATCGACGAACAACTGCCACAACAATCAAAAATGCAACACACAAGCTGGATGGAATGCATAAATCTATGCCTAACAACATACTTCCAATTCAACGGCCAAATATATGAACAAGTCAAAGGAACACCCATGGGATCGCCAATATCAGGTTTGATTGCAGAAGCAGTGATGCAAAGACTTGAAAACAATTCTACCAAAGATCAAACCCAAGATTTGGATACGCTACGTCGACGACACATTTGTAATAATCAAAAGAAACGAGTTAGATAAAACTCACAACTTAATAAACAACGTCTTCAACGACATCAAATTCACAAGAGAAGAGGAATCCGAGAACAAACTACCATTTTTGGACTCAACAGCGAAAGAAGATAAAACCAACATCGTCTACAAAATAAATTGCAACAACTGCGAAAACACTACATTGGCCAAAGTGGACGTCCCCTTCACCTTCTTATCCACGAACATAAGTTAGCCGTCAAAATACATGATATCCACTCGCTCATATCACTACACACAGACAACCACGGACATCAATTCGACTGGGACAACGTTCAAATATTAGACAGAGGAAACAACAAGAATGCTAGAGAATTTTTAGTAGCTTGGCATTCCAGTGAATCATCAATCAATAGACACATAGAGATAGACAAAATTTATCAACCAATAAGAAAGAAACTTCACACACAAAGGGCCAAAGTTCAAGTCAAAGAAACAACCGGTTCCAATACAAGTAACCTAGAAGATGTGAAAACACACATAAACAACCAATCATGTCCAAGGTCACCAGGAGAGATGATTAATAAACTCGTGGAGAAATCTAAAAGCTCACTTCAAATTGAAGTATGCGTTGAAGATGTCACCCAGTAGGGTGATGAAAGCTTCGTAAATTAACCATTCAGCTCAGAGAACAAAACCACATCAAAATCATCCGCCTGAGCTACAAATCTTCTCTAGGTTATGTAAAACTATCATCAATCGATAGGAGCTTTTGGCAAAAATTTAAACAGGAATTTGTTGTCCACGTTATTCTGCACTCTCGCCTTGTTAACTAGCTTGCCAGTTTTCTGCCTGGTCCCAAGCCCGGGTAAAGAGACAGATTTGGGAGTTGGGCTATCTACCCTAAACCACAAAAGTTATCAGACTGGAAGATAAAAATCAACGTACAAATAAAATATTATTATTACAAAAAATTCACATGATAAGCTTATTCCTCGCTGGAAAAGGAGAGACGGGCTGGTAAAAGCCAGCCATCATGAAGCCAGTTGGCCGACTGATGTGTCTTCCCTCTCAGCAAAAGCAAGAATAATAATGAGGACGTGGAATGTTAGCACATTGTACAAGACTGCGAAGGGTGCCCGGGTAGCCAAAAAATGAGCAGGTATTACGCAGACCTGCTGTGAATGTAAAAGAGTTGACGAAATGGATGTGAAAGGGCACCCCAGAAACCAGATAAACTTTACATCAATACTGCTCAAAGAATGAGATACGCAGTCAGATTGCTGGATACAAAGTCGAGAAGAGAAGCAAATGTGGGCTAGAATCAACGTCTAGTACAATATGGCGTTATTTATTGAAAATGTAAACGGTTAGTTTTTATTTTAATCGCACCATTTTATTGATAATTTGTTTTTATATTCCAGTTTTAGATATCTTTGCTGAAAAATCAATACTTCTATGTGAATTTCATCATCTGAGAATATCACAGAGAAATTCAAGGGAAACTGGGTGGCTGTTTCCTCTTGGCTCATTTCTCTTCAACCATAAACATTCATTATCTCACTCGTAATCGAGTGGAGGACTGAAGCCAAACCAATTAATAATTCAGCTATTAGGCCAAGATTCTACTGACCTGTTGATTCTTACTTTGTTAATCTGTGTTATAACGCTAGCCTCGTCAATGTCTTCTGATGGTGCTGACTTCACCATGACATAGTGGATCTCACTGGTTTTCCATGATCTCTAACTGATGTTGGTCTGTCACGAAATCTACTCTGAGATTAATCCACACAAGATATAGAAATCCGAAATGAAGTATTTTTATGTTCAATCATTTTGAAAATGATGGCATCGATGAAATAACGTGATTCACATATACCTACTCCACATTCTTGATAGCACAAATATATTCTGGTGATATTTCAGCTCTTGTGCTCACTCTCTGATCACCATTGTTCTCGTCATCAGAAAATCATCAATATGACAGCAAGATAAATCTATCTCATTATTAAAATTTTAAAAATTTGCAGCGATTCAGTGACAGGTATATAGACAAACGATATAATTTCAAGATGGTCAATGAGGTCATTTAAAGAGTTGTATATCAGAAGAATAATAAGCATAGAGACACAGTGATATTTAAGGTAACAGTACACTGGATGAAGACAAACTCGAGAGGGTCAAAATGATTCGCATTATTACCTTAATTCAATCATCTTAGCAGAAATAACGTATTCGAACTCACAATTTGCAAAATAAACTCCTAGCATTATCACCAAGCAATTTTGTGGATTCAAAATTCAGACGACCATCTACTACTTTCGATATGGTGAGAAGTCGAATCTGCAAATAATAAATAAACCGATCGTAATCACAGAAACAAAATGTATAGGATTACAACTACAAAATTAGTCATGTATTCACTGAAATTGCACACAGTAAACGTTTCAATTGCTTGAGTGGAAATACTGAAGAAGAGGAGCAAGACGTGGCGGCGGATTGAACAAGTATCTAATTAACAAACTAACTGCGCAGTTGACCTAACACTGAACAAATAACTTCCTTTCTAAATAAATATGTTAGAATAAATATTTGATGAATTAAACAAACAAATTATTAAACGACCACTTAAATAAATAACCAAGTCATCGAATAAGTGACTCGATAAATAACTAAATAATTTCAGTGTGGATATTATGCACTGTGGTACAATGCAATTCCATATAAGATTATTTTATTTTATTATTCACACTATGATGTCGTAGTAATAACAACACAAATCCATTTGGTAATACTACATCACTGTGTGATTATTAAAATTTACCTTTTAATTATTATGCATTAACAAACCAAATAACTAACACATAAATAACAAAGTCACACATGAAACTACGAAACAATCAACAAAAGTATGATCCGAAGAAGCAAGGAAGAAGTAGTTGAGTCACAAGCAATTATTCAGACGAATTGATGCAGTGAGGCACTCAGTCCTGAATACGAAACTTATTTATTCATCACATCACATATCGTCATATCACTTCATCCAACGCCCGATTCATTAGCAAATATAAATTTCCAACAACATTCATATCGGTCGATTCGAAAAAGTCAAGACGAGCAGAAATAGGTGACGACGCAACAAACAAATAACTTACTAATCAACTCACTTACTAACTGATTTAGTAAATAATCTTCTAACTAACTAACTAACTGGGAAGTTGATGAAAACACTGTATAAATAAGTGACTGAATAACTAACTTACTTTGTAAATAAATGGCTCACTAACTGCCTGACTGAATATCTGACTAACTAAATTACCCAATAAATATCTGACCAACTGAATATTTAATCAACTCATTTACTAACTGACTTACTAACTGGTTAAACAACACACTAATTAATTAAATAAATATTTGATTAAATAATTTGAGTGCAGAACTTGGGAACTGTGGTACAATGCAACTCCATATAAGATCATTTTATTTTATTTTAGTATTCACACTATGATGTTGTAGTATTAACAACACAAATCCAGTTGGTAATACTGCATCACTGTGTGATTATTAAAATAAACCTATTTATTATTATGGAGTAACAAACCAACCAACTGACTCACTAACTTACCAAACAACCAACTCACATTTGATCTCACGAAGTCATCAACGAACGAATGATCGGACGAAGGAAGAAGGGAAGGAAGGAGGAGGCAGTGGGCTCAGAAGCCAACATTCAGTCAAACTGATTCACAGACTGACAGACTGAGTCCCAAGTAGGAAAATTATTTACTCATCACTGAGTAAAAGTGTATAAGGAAGAGTCAATCATCTACGCACAAAACAGCACAGCCAACAAACTAAACAAACAACTGGCTAACTAACCAACCGAAAATCAAGCAATCAAGCAACCAGTCAGTTGGTCGGTCAATAAATCGAACAATCAATCAACCAATCAATCAATTGGCCAATCAATGAAGCCATCATGAGTCAGTCGAATGAGGGGGGAAGAGCGAATAAGTGAATGAAACTCACATTCCTCGTGTTCATTGATTATATCGGTTGGTTGGTAGGTAGGGTAGGTCACTCACCTGTGTTTGAGTGTGACCACGTGTTCACTTGCTTCACAGGTGAACTTCGAGTATAAATAGGAAGGTGGGAGTAAGTTTGAGGTATTAGTTTCCAGTTGACAGTAAACAACAACAAGAACAACAACAACAATGCAGATGTTCGCTGTATGTCCGAATACTCTTGTCTAATATTGTATGCCTCTATGATGGTCATTTCTTTAATTTCAGCTCGTCTTAGTTGTCCTGGTTGTATCATTTGAATGTGAAATGGGAGGTAAGCCATCCTCATCTCTTTCGTGTCCACATATCAGACAGTCGATCAGTCATATCATCTGCTCGCCTCCATCTATGCGTGCACGTATTCCAACACTCTTCTAATGCACAGATTTGTCGACTATTGCTACTAACACCATCATCACCACCACCACCACTCTACTTAGACTACTAGTGCTGATACAGCTAATGATAATATTATTGTTATTATTACTACCACTAATAATTATAATATTAATAATAATGATCATAATTATAATTATACCCAGTGCGTCGGTGGTATAGCGGTAAGGACGCTCGCCAACCATGCATATGGTCCGGAGTTCAATCCCCGGCCGGCGCACTCCCTCACCTCACTAATCCAGAAATAATACTGGTAAAGAGGAACGGTTGGGCATGAGGCTAGCAACCTCATCCTGTAAAACAAGCACTGCTACAGAAACTTCAAGCCACTAGCTTGGAGCCCTATGTTCCACTTGGAAGGTGAAGGAAAAATTATTTATTATTATTATTAATTATATGAATAATAATGACACACTGCTACTGCTACAACATACACGAATTCCAGTATGAATGCTACTCACACTGTTGCTGTTAATATTTATATCACGACAAAGACTAGATTGATGATTCAAAGAGAGAAGGTGTGGGTGATTGCATTCATTGCAGCCGACTGGGAATTTCAATTCATTCACTACACTATCACGTAGGCTATCGAGGAGGAAGGTAGGCTAGAATTGACACAGAGAGGTGGGAAGCAGGTGAGAACCCAATTTATTATTCATTGACTCATACATTAAATATACATTGTACTCTTTTTTTCTAATGCAGTGTTGAACTGTGGGAATAACCTTCTCACTCTACTCTACTCTACTCTAACATCATCACATAGAATGTTCAAATGGATAGATATATGGTATTGTGTTTTTGTTGTTCCGAACTGAACTGTGAGAAGATATGAGAATAATAACATTCTGTTAGCACACATTTTCGTCTGTAACACACCACCACCACAGTGTGTTTCAGTATGAGTGAATTTCCTAATGGATGGAATTCAAAGAATTTAAGTACTGCAGTTGCTATGAAAACCTCAATGAGAATTAGTATTTGTGCACTCTAGTAATTTTACCATCGACGGAGATTTCAGCAGCAAACCTAATGGCGATAGAAAATGTATAAGTTGATGTCACTCTCAATAATCGTGATGAGGAATATAAGGACAGGACGTAGAATTTTATTTGTGGGTGTTAACTAGGAATGGAATTCACGATAACGCTCATTTCGTCCTACTTGGGATCTGTCCGCCAGCTGGATGTTTCTGCATTCCCCAGTGAGTTTTGATGCTGTTCCCATCGCGACTCGAATCCAGTACCCATGGTTTCATACGACATCGACTGTAAAATTTTTCATTTTCGTCATCGTGTTTCCGAACATCATGCATTATTTTCAAGCAGTGGAAAAACGAGATCTATTGTAGCTCTATTTTCGCACACCTTGTAGTTAGGATGATGTTGACGTCAATATAACATTTAAAATTATTCATCACATTCGCACTTACCTTACATTTGCCTTACGTTTTCGTCTTCTGCATACAGCTGTGGCATATAAATTCACCTGAAGAGGCCGAAACTGTGTGTTCAGAAGAAATATGTACAGCCAATTTCTTTACTTTGGTCATCGTTCCATGTATGTATAAGCCGGACTACTTCTACCCCTTATCACCTACTCTTCGAAAGTTATAAAAATTATAATTGTCCAAATTCTTTCACTATTATACTAACTACTTCATCTTTAATTACACGTATTTCTTATAAAATTATTTTATTCGTATGACTTCACTCTTAGTTACACGTTATTATTGTCTAAATCGTTTTATTTTCTTTAACAGTCTGTTACGTGCACAGCCTGTGCATACACACATTCCTTAATTACTCTCCATTTTGCCCAAATTATGCAATCCACATGTTGTAAAAATTTCTACCTTTTAATTGTGTGTAATACATTTCTTCGTTAAATATCACCATATTGACATGCTGACACTGACTAATTACTGTTAACAAACACACTGCCTCTTGATTGGTAAATTGCTGTGTATTCTAATAAAACTGCTATGGATATATATTAGAGTAGAGCAAGAGATGAAGATCTAATTGGAAAGTAAACGTTTCTTCAAGTATTGATTTGTAGGGATTTGGTTGATTGGTTTCATCATGAGCTAGCACTGGTTAGAGAACCAATGGAAAACCTGAAATACTGTACATCTGTTTTGTCCTAGTTTGGGACTCTTCAGCAGTACACACCCACTGGTATTCGAAACTAGGACATTCTGGTTACAAGTCTAGCGAGCTCGTAGACCAGTGAGCCACTGGGACCCGATCCAACGGCCCATGAATTCTAACCTCTGCCAATTCACGATATAACGCAACCGCTAGCCAATGTATTCGGCGAGTATTTGTCACTACACCCGACCTGCTGCACCCTACTAATCCCAAACGAGGACGAAACAGCTGTCCAGTACTCCCAGATTTTCCAATGGTTCTCTAACCAACGTCAGCTCATGTTTAAACCCTGTAACCAATCAACCTAGTCCCTACAAACCAATACTTGAATATCAATGAGATGCTCACTGGCGACAGGCCCTATTCAGGTAGGTAGTTACCTGGGGTTCTAGTGGGAAGTCGCAATCAATAGGGTGAAGCAGGTCGGGTGTAGTGACAAATACTCGCCGAATACATTGGCTAGCGGTTGCGTTATATCGTGAATTGGCAGAGGTTAGAATTCATGGGCCGTTGGATCGGGTCCCAGTGGCTCACTGGTCTACGAGCTCGCTAGACTTGTAACCAGAATGTCCTAGTTTCGAATACCAGTGGGTGTGTACTGCTGAAGAGTCCCAAACTAGGACGAAACAGCTGTCCAGTACTCCCAGGTTTTCCGATGGTTATCTAACCAGTTTCAGCTTATTATAAAACCCTCTAACGAAACATTTCTTCGTTCAGTCTTTCTGCTTTCTAAATATCCTAATGGGGATTTGTCCTGTAATTATTGATTCATCAGAGTAGAAAGATAGGAGGCAGATTTAGGATAAATAGTGGTAGGTAATGTGCTTACAATTCATTAGCACAGAGAGCCAGTTTTTATTAATAGGAAAATAAATGTAGGAAAGAATGGGTGTGTTTTGTTGTTGATAGTGTAGCACATCAGACCGGGCTGCTTTCTAGTAGAGGCTTAACGAACTTTTAAAAACAGTGCCAGAAACTTTAACAGTCCTGTTTCTCTGTCACTCGCGAACCCGCAAAGACTATTTTATCTGCTGTATGCCTATCTATCCATATCTATCTCCATTTATCCCTCTCCCTTAAAACGAAAACAAGACACGCACACATGTGAATTACGCACACGTCTCGTGTCAGTTCTCGTCAAGGCATTCTCCTGAATCATGTGGCAAAGGTGGTAAGTGTTTGGGTAAAGGAGGAGCAAAGAGACATCACAAAGTCCTGCCTGACAGCATCCAAGGCATCACAAATCCAGCTATCCACCGTCTCGCTCGTCATAGTGGTGTGAAGCGTATCTCCGATTTGATCTACGGAGAGACTCGTGATGTTCTCAAGGTGTTCTTGGAGAGCGTTATCCGTGATGCTGTGGCCTATACGGAGCACGCGAAGAGGAAGACTGTGACAGCTATGGATGTTGCGTATGCCTTGAAACGCCAAGGTCGTACTTTGCACGGTTTTGGTGGTTAATTTTACCAACGTGTGTGAATGTTTTGTGATCAGTGAGGGGTCTGCACGAGAACGAATCAAGATCCTTTTTAGGACCACTTGTGGGTCGGTGGTATAGCGGTTAGGACACTCGCCGATCATGTACATGGTCCGAGGTTCGATACCCGGCCGGCGCACTCCCTCACCTCACTAATCCAGAAATAATGCTGGTAAAGAGGAACGGTTGGGCATGAGGCTAGCAACCCCATCCTGTAAAACAAACACTGCTACAGAAACTACAAGCCACTAGCTTGGAGCCCTATGTTCCACTTGGAACGTGAAGAAAAAATACATTAGCATACACTACTCTTCTCAATAGACTTTGCAGGTTAATTCTGTCCTCAGCAGTCTCACTCTTTCCTAAGAATACTTCCACCTCATCATCATTCCAATACAAGTTAAATATTCTCATTGTAAAATTTAGAACAACACATTTAAGCGAACAATATTGTTTTCAATTAGGTCTCATAAGGCGTTTTTCTAATATAAATACATTCACAAATAAAAATTCAAATATAAACCAGTCATGGTGTGTTGTCTATATGATAATAAGGTGGTGAATCTAAATTGTGCAATTAGTCATAATAGTAGTGATGATAATAATTATTATTATGGTTTTATCAATAATAAGGATGAAAAAGTAAGGTGATCTGTGAGAACACGAATAACGAAAAATAGTATGATTAAACAAACAGATGTGGTCAATAAAGACTATTAAAAACAAATGAACCGGTTAAGTAATACTAAATTGTAAGGGAGGTAAATGAAACACGTTTTTAATGATGTTATACGATTAGGGGACAATAAGAGAGGGGTAGAAAATATAAGTAAAGGGTAGTCTAGAAGTCATCAATTGTTTATTTCCTGAATGGTCAAGGGAGGGATAATGGCTGTAGCTCACAAGGTGTAGGGGGAATATTTCTCCAACAGGCTAGACACACACATGCACAAGCACAAACACATGTAAACACCGATTGAATCACGCTCATTCACTCACTATGACCACAATGCTCAAACGTTTTACTGATATTAACATTTCTTTTTCTATAGTTTAGTTTGTAAGGGTTAGTTATGTTTTTACGAGTTGATCACGGATTGATATCAGTTAGAGAACCATTGAAAACCAGGGAGTACTGGACAGCTGCTGTTTCATCCCAGTTTGGGAATCATTGGCAGTACGCACTCGTAAATTCATCTCTCTCTCCTTCTCTGTCTGTCTCACTCCTTCTCTATTCTCCACATCCTAATAATCAAACTCGTCTTCAGTATTTCCATATTAGTTTGTTAATTAGATATACCACACTGAAACAGTATTATTTACTGGATGACGTCTTTTATCAGTAGCTGAAGCAGCTGCAACTAATGCCAAAAGACCATCTCTTTGCATGCAGAAGAAGTAGGGCAAGATTCACAGAAAACCGACGCTAACAAAGTTATTTATATATATATAAAAATTAATAAAGAGGTAAGAGGTGAGAAAAATAGACTTAGGTCAAGTTAAAAGGACATATTCAAGGTCAAAAAATAAAAATGAAGACCACTAAACCAAATAGCAGAGGTAATAGTACATCTGCTACGGTATCAAAACAAAATTTACCAAGGAAGGTTTAATGTGATGACAAATTGTTTTTGAACGCATAAACGTGGCTTGAACTTTCTAATTGCTAGGGCTTCTACAAACTTTAGGATACGCCCCAAACACGTTTTATAGATAGGTTTAAAAGATCTGTTAACATCAATTTTATGACCTGTCTCTATAATATGTTTCGCAATAGAAGAGCTAGGTCTCCTGTTCTCACCGTTAATAGGTTCTGATGATTCCATTTGTTTCTGGAGCCATTTTGGAATATGCTCTGAAGCCCTTACTTGCAGAGATCGATGAGTCCTCCCTATGTATGTGTGTCCACACGTACATTCAAATTGGTAAATACAGTGGGATGTGACGAAAATTTTTCATGAAGCGGTATCAGCTATGGTTATAAACCTGAGAAAAGCTGAGTTTAGAAAATAACACTTTTCTTTAATATTATATTTTTTTTAAACATGAATAATTGGTGTAAGATGTAAAGTGATGTTTGTATTCGAATTCCGCAGGCATCGAGAAACACGAAGTAAACTTCACACTAAAACACAACCAGTACTCGAATCTTCGAAATTCAAGAGACTCATTCTGAAGTTATTGTCGGTACATGCATGAAAAGATCACAATACTACTTGTCTGAGTTCAAAAGGTCGGTTATCCAAAGTGTAACTTCCACTACACCACGCTACTCACGTGAATGTCATATTCAGGTTAATTAATAGCAATGAAAGATTATCAAGAACTGTTCATGTTGATAGCAGAAGTCATGTTGAAGGGTTTAAAATGTTTCGACTTCATTTTCATGTTCAGATATTTAATAGACAGGATGCTAATGAAATACACAGAAGATTTTGGAGAGAGACATGTTGAAAGAGACACCCATTTTAAGTAAGATTTCTTTGATATCACGATGCCTTCTCAATAGTAATGTCAAGTACTGAACTTCATAAACCAGTGAGTCATGAAATTCGAAGGCATACAGGAACACGGAGAATGAATCACTGGCGATTCTGAATAATTGCACGAAAATGGTAGTAACGACATGTGATAAGGTTTAAATTAGTTTCCTCAGAAAATAGACCCATCCAACATCAGACGTTACAGTAATCACGTACAGAAATGTTCAAATAATGTGCAAATATATCCATCTCATTCTTCATAATTACTTTCATAGTTTTTTATTTATGGTGAAGTGTACAATAACTAGCACATAAGTCTTCTGCTGACGAGAAAGCTTTATTATTATAAGCATTATCAAATTGTAGCGTGAGTATTCAGTCAAGAATGAAAATCTAAAATGACGCATTTCCCTCTGAACCATGTAGAGTTATTTGATGAAAAGTGCTGAATTCATTGAAAAGTTAAACGTGAGAAGAGTCAAAATTTAATGACGTTAACTTAAATTTGTTGGATGAATATTTGCATTGTTGTCAATACGTTTGGTTTCTACTCGATTCATATGAAGTACAATAATAATTAGTTTATTCTCCACACTGTAAATATCTTGCGGGAGATTGAGACATAATTTGCCAGTCTTATCGGTATATGTAACGAGATATAACAATCCTAATTATGAGAGTTGAACAGCTCTGTTTACCACAAGGAAGCTTTCTTTAGACACTGCTGTATATATATATATATATGTCATTTTGATGTCAACGACATAAGTTGCGTTGAAGGATATAGGATGTTCGGAATTCAACTGATTGGTCACAAATTCTACAAATAGGATGGCAATAAAATGCAAAGAGGAAGTGCAGGGACATATATTTATTCAGAGTAGGAGTTCTCTGAATAATTTGTTAATGCTTAAGGTTAGCAGTATCAAGTGGTAAACCTCATAAACCCCGAAATCATGAAATTCGAAGGCATAAGTCTGCGGATGCCAACAAATTGATAGTAACGACAAATGATCAAAATTCAATTTCTTACCTGCAATAAACTAGTCATTTCAAGCTACACGTAATAGAATTGAATTAAAGCAACGGTTAACTAATCTGTGGATACATTTGCCCAGCCCTTAGAACTATGATTCATATTTTTGTACATTCGTGATAAAGTGTTTGCTATTTGATAATAAAGTGTCCACTTGTCGTCAATGTTTTCTTATCTTTCAGCATAATCGAGTTATCAAATGAATACTGAATAAACACCTTACACCATCAGTGAACAATTTTTTTAACTTTGAACCTTTAGGTGTGATTTCATGAAAATTAGTTAGTTCATAGAACACCTGAATGCGAAAAATAAAAAATGATTGATGATAACTTAACTTAATGAGATGATGTTTTGCGTGCTGTTCAACGCGATTAGTTTCTACTAGATTGACATGAGACAACATAATGAAATGTTCGATCTTCACACTGGCAGGATATAGTGATAAAGTAAGTTTCAGTTTAGCATTTGGTTAATTTTTAATGGTATCTTAAAAAGACTGTATCAAGTCTGAGTTGAAATGCATCTTGAGAATTAAAAGTGACGATTAGAACTAAACTGTGCTGAATTCGAAAGCCATTTATTCCAACAACTCTCAGAACTACTGGGAATCAGTCGCACACGTACTACTGCTTATCAGCCCAGTTCAAACGGCTTAGGGGAGATATTTCATCGTCAACTGAAAGCATTATTGATAGCAGTGAAGGGTGATGATAAGTGAGACGATAAATTATCTCTTGTATTGCTGGAAATCCGTTCCACAATAAAATAAGAAATCGAATGTTGCCCAGCAGAATTAGTTTATGGAACTTCTTTACGACTGCCTGGAGAACATTTCAACCCAGTCAATGAAGATCCAACTGACGAAACTAATTTTGCACAACAACTCAGACAGCATATGAGGCTGTTAAAATATCATCTCTCGCAATATCAGCTCAACCAAGCGTTCATGCCTCAAAAACTAGGGAATCGCACTCATGTTTTCGTATAACATGATGGTGTGAGAAAACTACTTCAACAGACCATTAAAAGTAATAAGCAAAACAAGCAAAATCATTGCCGAACGCGGAAGGAAACACAAGTGACATATTCAGTAGTGTTCGCGTGAGTATTTAGTCGTCAACAGATTCGAATGCTACTACTTGCTGCCACAACCGCATTCTCCAAAAATTGATTAATTCTTCACATATTTTCACAAAAATAAGTTTTATGTTTCTTTCCTATGGACATAACGGGCAGCGGAATTTCCACGTATTACGGATGGCTGCTAAAAGATACATTCTAAATGCCTCAGCATTTATTTCGATAAATAAAGAAATAGTCTTAAAACTTTTCCTCCGCTATGTTGTACATAGTAACCGGTCAATTGTGCAATGACTTCCAGGTGGAGATTGCTGGAAAAATAAGTCAAAACTATGTTGGGTGGATGATTTTGCAGCCCTAGAGATTTCAGCGATTCAAGAATTTTGCTTCAGTGTACAAAAGTCGTCTACTGATATGTCTTCAAAATGGGAGATCCTAGTGGAGACTAATTCATCCACAAACCCTCAAGAGTTCTAATAATATTAATGATTTAGGAGACTTTAAGTTTCGAGAATGTAGATAATTGCGGCTGTTTGAAATCCTATTGTGTTATTACAAGCCGCCGACACACAAACACATCACGGATAAAAGTGGTCTATTTCAACATCATTCGTTGTCTAAATAAATCCCATTGTTTCAATTGTATACTGGGTCGCCCGGTAAACGCGATATAATCATGAATAATAAAAGCTATTTAACCAAGTTGACTTTCAGGAGAACTTACCAGTATTGCGATGAACATTCGTTCAATTTTCCAGTGTCGCTTGCATTTGAGGGAATGTATTAAATTGCTGACCAAAAGAATTGCTCTGAAAGACAAATATGAAATTGAAGTAATTTCGGTGTAGTATTTCAGCATATGTATCAACCCGCACTTTTAAGACTGCATATTACATTTTGCTATGATGTGACACACAGTGGAGAAGAATTATTCCGTGTCTATTATGCCTTAGAATTCATTACTGGCCATGACATTATTTCGTGCTCAGTAAAATTGTGCTTGTTGTTATGTTCTCGTCGCCAAATTATTGCTATGTACTGGTCGAGAATTTAATAGTCCTGACGCAAGAAGGCGGAAATCAGAAGACCACTAGGTTTGCGATGATACTTCCATTTTCCAAACACAAGGAGAAGCAATAAGTGGTATCACACCAAAGTGTCACACAAACTGTGAGAGCGAAATATATATGAATGTCCAGACAAGTGTGTGAACAAATCAATAGACAGTCTTAACATGAATGCCTAATTATAATGAAGTATCGATCCATATATACATAGCGAAATATAGCAGACATGTCAACAACCACACATATAATATGGATATATGTCACCAAGCAACGGACTGTCAACAAACACTCATATTATATATAATATAAGGGGAATATACATTGTTAAAGGAGACAGGTTCATCAAAGTGAAATGGTCACAGACTAAGCGAGCAAACAGAAAGAGAGATCAACATACACACATATATATATATATATATATATATAGATACATATCACTTGTAATCACTGAGATACTTCAGCATATTGCCAGAATGCTTATTTGACACAAATATGGTAGAATCTAGGAGTCACATGCAAATGATTGCTACGACGTAATACTGATCCATCGCAGTGGTATTTTCCAATCTGAATAAAAAATTTTTAAGTTGCAAGGAAAACGATATTTCCAAAGGTGCATTTGGAAACCCATCATCATTTGAACTGAAATGATGTTGATTTCGGATATTTCAGTTATTCATCAAGTCTTGTTATTGCGTATAGCTGATTGATGAAATACAAAGTGCATGTTTTCTGAGATTACCACGGTATTACTATTTATATTAATACAGTGGTTAGGACTCTCGCCGACCATGCACATGGTTCGAGGTTCGATCCCCTGCCCAAAAACACCTAATATGTATGGTCGGCCTGCAAAATTTGGGCTACCGATATCCATGCTGATAATTTCATACTTGTACCAAAAATACAGTGTGGAATCAAGCTGTAATAAAAAAAAATAAAAAATAAAAATTCTGATTACTGGATCATAAATTTCTTTTATAAGTTGAGTGTTAGATGAATGCTGGTTTCATTCGAACACATGGATAGCAAAAGTCAACTTTCATAGGAATACTGTTGGTTAACCATTTTCACATTCTAACAAACAACCGTAAGGAATCTGATGTCACCCCTACCATATGTCAGAATTCCTCGATTTTAAATACTACGAAATAGTGAACTAATGGATATCGTTGACATAAGGAAGGCTGATGAACAACAATTCAGTTGATATTTCCATAAATGAGAGTGAAAGTATATTAGTCATAAACTAAACAATGTGGATCACTCAAATGTGAATGAAATGTTGTATAATTCTAGTAGTTGTACGAGTGATATTGGAAAAAATACTCATGCTCGAATATATCCAACTCGTTCTTCCAAACCTTGAACCGATATTCTTAAAATATATATTTACTAACAATCTTAGCAGAAAAGTAAAACACTTGAAACTGAGTACTGTAACATTACGAAAACATGAAATTAACGAAATACTTTGAGAAGTAATAAATAATGACGTCAACTAAATTGGTAATTACTTCTAATTTTCTGTATTTTGAAGTGACTACTGATAAAAAATTATTCAGTAGTATGAGGTTTAGATTAATAGGAGGAAAACAAAAAAGAAAATCAACAACAAATCAAAAAACTTCATTACACCTGACCTGACCGACATTAAATAGGGGTAAAATATGTAAATAGGTTGAATTTATCCTTATTAAAAGTTCACTTGTTTGTCTTCGGTCTTCTCTGGCTACTTTGCAATAGGAGAGTGTCATCGGTATTGCAGATGAAGATTTGCTTCAGCCTGGAATACTCAGTTGATGACATCAAAGAAAGTAAATTTAATTATAGGATGACTACCCAACAGAATTCTTTCAGACAAGTGTGATCCATAGAAAAATAAAAATTAACAGTGGAAATTGCGGAAATAATAATTTTTTTAAATTTAGCGGCAGTACTAAGCGGCAGTATAAAGAAGGAACGTCTTAGCTATATTCTTAGTGAAGATGAAATAAGGGTGGCATTTTATCCAAACAACGTTTTCAAAAGTAGACCGTTGGCTAAGGGACCCAATATATCCGATTAGGAAATATGTTATAATTTACGACATACCGCGTAATGCTGTACGAGTGGTCATTTACCCAGTTCAAACTAGTAGATCGGGAAAGTAGATTATTGCAACATAAAATATTAACTAGACCCAGAATGACTGGCCCCTGTCAGTAAACGACTTCAAAAGACGCCCAGCCATTGCACTGAGGTTACGAAATAGGTGGTAGGGAGAGTGTGAGATTGTTCAAAATTAATATGGTTAGGTGAAGAGTGAGAAGGTAATTAATGAAGCTGTTTTATCAATTCAACGTTACGCACGTGCAATCGGAATGACGTAACGCCAGCAAAGTTGCAACAATCAACCAGTGGAACACACACAGAGAAATATGCACATGAGATTAATCAATGTGTTTATGGTCCATACATGCTGCTCAAAGCATCATCCAGTAGTTAACACTGTAAATGTGTGTGGTAATGGACACATACATTCTCAGTTTCATGTACTCCTAATTTGTAATCGGCACAATGTCTCAAAGCTAAAGGATACTCACCTCGATTTTAAAACGAACACAGCATTTTTGGAATCCGTGATTCTGATGTTTACATTATTCATTTCGCAAAACAACAGTTGAGAGAATCATTTGAAAAGTATCTTTGATTTTTGGCCTGTACATAAATACACGAAAACAACAAACAATGATCCACAGAAAACACACAGGTTAATAAAATGAACCACGATCAGTCTCATATTAGAATATGAGCAACTGGTCAAAGTCCGCTGACAACTGTAACATATAAGGGAGTCGGTTAATAACGTTGATTCCAGTTTATCAATATGAAGTTATGTAAGTTCAAATATGTTGACCAGTTTTTATTTAGGATAACTAAATTCCACCTAGAACGTTAAATGGTTCATATCCAGGACATTGTAACTGACCTTGCTTATAAACATATCTCGAGTACTTTTCGATTAACCAATTATTCGCATTGCTGTTAATACTAATGAAGCAACGATACGATAGTCCGACCATTTACCAGACCACATTCTAACACGCAGAGTCATGTTATGTTTAGTAAAGTAACTGAGGCAATCAGAATGAACTTTCTATCAAAACCAGTACACCAATATATATATATATATTTTATAAACGTTTCATTGTATTATATTCATTAAAACACATACTTATGTGAAGGGGCGAATACACAAAATAATAGCAGCTCATAGAGTTCAGTATCGACTGTAAGCCTAATGATTACTGATCACTCTGAAATCGGTGGTTTTAGATTACAACTGGAGACAAAATGACAATTTAAATGACACCCGTGATTAGCTAATTAACGAAAGGTGAGATATGAAAACGTTTCTTGTAAGCAATGTGAGTGAATATTTTACACGCAGTAGGACTAAAGGAGAACATACGAAACTAACTGAAGTCTCTACTCACCTATTAAATTTAATCATCTTTTTATGCTGCTCCTCAAAATATTCAGTGGGAGAATAAGGGTAAATCCACGGTTTGTCTTTCTAGACTGATGGACTTTCATCTATGGCGAAAATTGTAGCAATATATTGTTGATGACAGTATTTCCATAACTTAGAAATCTTTAACATTATAAGGAGTAACGTGTATATTCTGTTCGATATCAGACAGTGAAATAAAAACACAAGCCAATTTGTTATCAGTTTTAATCAAACATTTTATATGTTTAAACTGTCAATTACTCGGCTTGTTTATTTTCATTAATAGTCAAAATGGTTGAATCATCAAAGGTTTGTGAAATCATCACAGTTATATAGCCTTTATTTCATAGAATAAAAAGCTTGGTGTTATTTCTGCAGAAAGCTGTTACCTAAAGGTAAGTAAATTAGTCTCTGTATTAAGCATAAACTCTAAAATAAAATCAAGTATCTTATTTTGACTTGCGCAATGGTTTTGTTGACAATAATTATTACAATGTGTGCAGCGACCATGTAAGTTTGTATTGTGATATCTTCTCTACACAGCTTTTTCTATAGACCTCCATTTCGAGTTGTGTGCGAAAAACTCTACCTACCAATTGCATTTTTGTAAGTATATTGAAGCATAGTTTTTTTTCCGCATATTCTGGCTTTTGTGTCAGAATATATTAGTATGTCACTATTATCATTGGATCACAATTATAAGTAACCAAGATGATATCAGCCCTTATTAGAACTGTATCACGGTGATGAATGGGCACTTCCACTTGCACGTCGGTGGCACATCTGTTAGGACTCTCACCAACCAAGCATATGGTGTAGGGATCGATACCTGCCGATGCACACCTGATATCAATGGTCGGTCTTCAAAATTTCGGCAACCGATATGACATGCTAAAAATTCCATACTTGTACTAAATACACTGTGTGGTTTCAAGCTATAATCAAAATAAAATATAAATAATGTCTTATGTAATTGTAATTAGATTTTACTGACTAGTTACGATGTTTTCGTCTTCAGTGTACTTGGTATAATCCCCATGGGAGTGTTTCTTTTTGCAAAAAACGTCCAAGAACGATTTCCACTGAATTATGTGCTTGTAGTACTTGCGGTAAGCTTTATTTTATTGATTTTAAGAATGTGTTTCTTCAACATTGTGCACTGACCACTTCACAAAAAAAGGAATTTCTGCATGAGTAAACGGTGGACACAGATATTTGATGTCTGCCTCACAGAAATGTCGATCATTGATCATTTCGAAGTTGTACCGACATAAAGAGAAATCTCACTTAGTGAAGAGGAAAGGTGGTTTTACTGATCACGGTAGTATATATTGGATCATACATTGGAAAACAGTTGCATAAATACTTAGAATGTTCTCGTAGAATGAAATCCGAGTTACACTGAACTTCATTTCTGATGTCATTGGCATGTTCACTAGAGACTAGCATGTTTCATGATTGGATTTAAGGTGATAATTATATTATAATATTGTTAATCAAATCGAAAGGATGGGTGAATCAGATCAATTTCCTTTCATTACCTTGAGAAAGAAATATTTATTCAACCAATATCTTCAGTGATGATCCAGGGAGGACGGTGAACACTGTATAGAAAAAGCTACATAGTGTCCTTAACCGTTATCATACCGTATTAAAAACCATATTAAAGTGGTCAATGTAAAATAAGTCACAACGGAATGTTTATCAAAGTTTTTATGAATCGAAGACAGTAGTAAAACAAAGCTGCCTACTGTCAAAGATGATGTTTTTTATTATCGTGGATTGAACTATCTGGTGTACTATACAAAGCGACAAGACAGATAGGAAGACTCCAGAAGGCCTGGACAACTTAAAAAATGCATGTTTCATTTCTCAGAAATTCGTGAGTCAACGAGTGGAAAGCAAAAATTCAGAAGGGGTTGTCTGTGTAACCAAGACTTCAAATGAACACACAGGTGACAGTGGTGATGAATATACATAACCCATGAAGAAAATAAGCGAGAGTTACCATCAAAAGGTGAGATTTTGAGGATTTCAGTCGTGCTACTTGTCCGGAATGCGTCGCTCCAACTATATTCCCGAACAAGTTTGAATTCTGAACCGTGCAATTTAAGGTGGTAGAGCTTGACAGGATGGAAAAGGCATGACATACTTTGACTATATGGGATTCGATGTGGAAGCTGTCACTCTCACCATAATGGACATGATGCAATTCTTCAATGCTAATGCGAAGTCATGACGTATATTTGATTCAGAGACTAGTTGTATCCCCAAAAGCATCTCCAGAAGACTACAGACACTTGACAATAACTGTATCTGTTACCTTGATACTGAATATCATATGGCAAGCTGGACAGTGTAGTAAACAAAGAAGTCTGGCAAATAATCAACAAACAACTAAGGAGATTGAGACAGCGGAAATTCAAGCTGGAGAGAAACGTTGAGTGACATCGTTGGCCAGGTGAACTAGTGGAACCTGTAGGAAACATGGCAATGAATACATTGATTGCAGGATGACCAGTAGTGAATCCTAATAACGTCAAATTGAAAGTCGATTTTCCACAAACTATGATCTGATCTCTCCAACTGCCCTTCATTACTTCCATATTGCTCAGTGATTGACTTCGTTTCTATCATTGACAACTCAATACAGTTTCCCAATATTCAAGATTCATTCGTGAGAATTCACACCATATTACATTTACAGAAACATCTTGGCAACACAGACAAATACGGTAATTTGACTAGCACACTTCCTATATAATCAATTTGGTTTAAGTAATTTCAAATTATAACTCGTGTTTTTCATGATTCTTTAAGCAACATATGTTATGTCTATCTAGTCCAATTGAGACCTCGAACCTTACCAGTATTCATGTAGTCTCTTTATAAATGTAGTAGGTAATCCATTTTTTATATACAAATTAATCTGGTGCTGGCTGAATGAAGAAGGTACTAAAAAACATATGCTGACTTCGAATCCATTAAAATATGCTGCGTGCTTTTAAGTTCACCAAAGAATAACCACGAAAATTAACAATTCAAATAAATAGGCTTACGTGTGATGACAATTACACACCGATGAAAGTAGCTGACACTCACGCTATGCACCACTGCATTTCATCTCAGTGGTACAGTGACATATGAAGTTGACTTTTAGACTGACGATACATGGTTCAATCCCTGGATTTGACTTCATTAGGGTGTACTGCTGATACGTCTAAAACAAGGATGCAATAGATATACAGTACGCCATAGTTTTATTTGGTATTGTAACTGAAGACTTTTCGTGATCAATCTTGAAAACAGAAAAGGCAATCCTTTATATATGAAACAAACATTTGCTAACCATAAAAAACGAACTATAATACTTCAACCTTTTTACCTGCAGATCACTTCAACCATCCTCCCTGCTTTAATCATCGTTCTCGCTATAATGATGGTAAGTTTGATAAATAACCGGTGTTTACACTGCTTTATCCATACTGCATGTTTCCGCATTATTGTTTCCATTATGCGTTTCCGTGTGTGTTCAGCACTTTGAATAATTTCTCAGGGGTGATCTCAAATGTCCCAGTTATCCGGTGATTTTCAAGAGTTAGTTGATTGTATGAACAAATAAACTGCCGGTTGTGCTTGATATGAAGTATTACTGATATAGCCAGATATATTGCAAAAGTTGTTAAGTCTGCTCTATATACTTTCAACTTCAGATGCAAAACATTCTTCTAATGTCAATGCTTATATTGTCTATAATCTCCTCAAGGAAATGTATGATGTCTACATCTGACCGGATAAGGGATAAAACGTTGCAGTAAAGCTGAGGCAAGCAGTCTGCTACCAATCTGGCTAACTGTAATCACTTGGACAGGAGTGTTCTTGATATATGTATCGATAACTGTTATGCTTCCGAGACCTCAAAGTAATAACCAAACTAGGAATTAAAGTAGAACTTGTCCGTCTCTGATTGTGCATGAATAATACTACTTCATTTTTTCGTTGTTTTGTATATCATCAGACATATGTAGTCTGTAGTCATATGTGTAAAATTAGTTTTATACAAGAGGATGATTTTCATTCATGTACCTGAGAGTTAATAATCAAACTGTCACTCATTATATTACTCATTATTCTTTTTCTACGGTGCTGCAGATGATAAGAGATTCAGAATTTGCATAAAGTTATTTTGAATGGCATAAAAGAGAACAATAAGTGATTTTCATCTGTCACATACAAAGAGAGATGTATCAACTGAATAGTGTTCATGCCTGTTTAGTTTGTCTTTCTCTCTGCGTGCCTTAGTGAAGCTCGTAGTACGCTATTTAGACGCCATTGATTTCCCTGTTCCAATAAAAGCTCTGACTCTCAAGTGAATTAAAATAATAATAATAATACGAAGATCCTAGTCTTTGTGGGGATTAGCATTAGTTTCTACGTGAAGTGAATAACAAAATGACGTCATTCAAAGAAACATTGTAGATTGCGAAATACCAAATAGCGGTTTCTGACATTTTGTGATGATACAGTATCATGGAAATGAAACTGCAATGAGAGTTGAAGCTGAGACATTGAGTTTTCAACAGTTAGCTCGCCGGACAGTCGTCCGCTTGAGATAGAATTGAATGACCTATGAATTTCAAATTTCTAGGACTATAATTTCTCTATATAAGATTCGATTGCAATTCACCATGCAAAGCTTTAATCTGAGTACTGTTGGCATAACTGCTAAAATATGGATCACCTGTGAGCTATTACGTTTAGACAGCAATACCTCAAACCTTGTCCTATAGTAGGAACCGACAACTTATACCATGAGAAAAATAAACAGACACTCCATTGATAGAGAATGAAGAAACCCGTTAACACTATTAGGCTTTGTCATCCATAAAATTTCTGGGAAGCGAAATGCCTTAAATGTCCATTTAATGTATTAGAAAAGTCCTATTCGACATTAAGTCAGATGTGTCTATTAGAAACTGGCAATCGAACAGCTCGGAGAAGTGTGTGAATGCATAAACCAAAATATTTGCTGAAGTCAATAAACATGTAGGCGGTAAAATACTACAAGTGTATGTGAACTTAACCACTTGTTATACACCTATTTAAGTGCTTTTTATATCCCATTTTAAACACTGAGTATGCTGCAGCTTACCAGCATGGTGATATTACATTTGGAGAACTGATTTCAACAAACTTATATTTAAGTATTATTGGTTTGTAGGGATTTGGTTGATTGGTTAGAGGATTTCATCATGCGCTGACACTGATTAGAGAAGCATTGGAAAATCTGAGAGTAATGGACATCCGTTTCACGCTGCTGGACAGTCTCAAACTAGGACAGAACAGCTGTTCAGTAGTTGCAGGTTTTTCAATGGTTCTCTAACCAGTATCAGCTCATGCTGAAATCCTGTACCTAAACTTATGTTTCACTAATTTTTTTAAAAAATTTGAACTGATTAAGTGAGAAGCATATGCCTGACTTATAAAATTAAACACAGAAAACAAAGAAGTCTCAAATGAGTAAAAAAACCTTCAATGAATTATAGTTGGTCACTATCTAAGATTATCAAACATGTAGTTTGAAGCGACAACAGTCTTCCAGGAGAAACACTGACCAAACAAAATTGACATAGTGCTAATTCTTGTGAGTTTCCACTCATAATGAATATCAAATATCTGTAATGGAACATTCTATGAAAAAGAGAAGTTTTATATTGTAAACCTTCTTCTAACATTAACATCCATTGAAGTGTTTTGTTTTAATCTCCTTCAATTGTAGACATCACAATTTTCCACACTTTTTCAACCACTATTTGAAAAAATATGCATGCGGTTGTTTCTAGTGTAACGCTTAGTATAACTGATCAGCCGATGACTTAGTAAACAAGAATGCACTTTGCCCGAAAGAAGTTATTTCAACATTGACTTCAAAACACTTAAAGGTTCATTATTTTCATAAATATTCTAACAAAACAATTTACGCAAACAGATGGATTTTTAAAGAAATATTTTACCAGTCGCAACTGTTGCTTAGTTGTCACATCTGCATTACCAGTAAATTAGCACCGAGTTTGAATTTGGCTGATATTCAAGACAGGAAACATGACAGTTAAACATTCATTTCATACTACAGTAGTTACGATTATGCTGCGCAAAGGTGAACGGATGATTATAATTAACAACTAAATAACCAGAAGCTTCTATGAGGCGATTCTGAATGTATGTTTTGCCGATGAGTCAAAAACTGATCGAACTTTCCAAACGAGTCTTATATTGTTGGACTGCAAGCACAAGCAAACTCTTGAGGCGTTTACCAGTACATAATATTCCAGGTGAAACAATAACAACAAAGGATGGATACAGTCCTGATGGTCTGTAACATGAGATATGACCATGACATAATCCTAAATGACTTCGACAAATATACAGTAAGCGTCAATGAGAATTATGAATGATGCTAACAAAACTGATTGCCAATGTGATGGCTAGACTTTATGAAATAATCAAGAACAACACATGTTTAAAGTTCAAACAGGTCAACTTCTCACGCGAATGCATGTTATTTGGGAGAATATAATATAACAAAATCCAAAAGAGCAGAATTGGCCACATAGCAGTTTTGTTTGACCTAGTTGTCCAGGAAAAATATTTAAGACTAACTCACTTGTTTAAAGAAGTAATCATGAAGCCAACATCCAGCTCATGAGAGAAGCTTGACGTTGACTCTTCGCTACAGCATTATCACTCTCTTAGTTTGAAATTAAAGTTCATGGAGTCAGATATAAGTTTCCACACCTTTTTCAATATTATGATAAGGATTGCGCAGTCATGATCTCAAGGGGTTAAAATAGCGGAACAAAGCATCTAGTTCAGAAGAAAGGAAGAGTGTAACACAGTTTAGGATTCACATGGATAGCACCATAGCAAAATGCATATAGTTCCTCAAGAAACCGGTGTATGATTCAAGTTCGGATTAATAGCAGAACATTCCAGGCCAAAGTAGTAATATTTTATCAAATAAAATACTTCTGTGCTGGATTTGTACTTCCAACTCAATCTTTGAGCTATATTCATAAATCAATGAATCCTAATACTAATGAATTCGAAACAGACTAATGCAGTTAAGTAAATATCATATCAATCAGCAGTGATAGCAAATGAAATCCGCAAGTGGCAAAAGACGTTTCCGTTTAAGTAATTTGGCTATGAAACAGTCAGAATAGATACACAACTATTGATCTTGGCCCCGAGCAGGCGAAATAGTCTTTTAATGGTAACATAACTTCAATCTTTCTCCCGCTACATCATCATTTGTATCCAGCTACTCATATTAACCAATTACCTGTATGCAAATTCATGAAAACACGTATATTTCTATCATGAATAAAATATTCCAGAACACTCTTAAATCAGTTAACAGCAGAATCACTGTCATGAATACCATCGGCGTATAAAGGCCTACGGGTAAAAATCAATCAAACTATCTCAGTTTCAAATGTTTTGAAAGCTACACATGTACTGAAAGGTGAAAATACATCGGAAACTGTTGGAATTCTCCCGAAAGAAGTGAAAACGGGATCAGGTGCTTCAAACGGTATTCACGCGCAAATTCTTAAGATAGTTTTGAATGAAAGGAAACCACCCTGCGATTGTTAGAAAGACTACTGCAGATCTCACCAAAATAGCGCTTTGATTTTGCTAATTCCAGAAATAGCTTGAAATCTTGCTTTCGATCACAAACATGATTCTGACATGACTGGAACTCGATTGTGATAAAAGTATTGAGCGTGGACCAAACCACAGCAGCACATATCATTGAAAACAATGCGTCCTATAAATCGTGGTCTTTCAGCCCGCATTGAAATGTGTTATTTTTCAAGCCAAGAGGAGTATCAAGACAAGCACGTTTTAGACCATAGCCATAAATTATAGGATGTGACAGCGATGCCTGATCAACACAAAATACTAATTTTCGTTAATTACAGAAATCTTTATGAGGTTCTTTCTTTCACTTGGACCAGCATTATAGAATCATATATAAGCGGTGCTTTAGGAGTTATCGAATCAAGGATCATATGGGAATATGGAGAAATGGGTGCTTCTTGCTAAAATCATTGTGGAGATCTAAAGTAATCAGCACATAGAAGAAGATTATAATTTCGAAAAATATCATCAATATCA
>CALYDD020000103.1:0-11492 GCA_944472135.2 Trichobilharzia regenti | reverse complement strand
TCCCTGCAAACCGATACTTGAATTTCTGTATATTGCATAACCGGCGGTGTTGTCATGACCGCTGAGAATTCCATTACTATGTGTCAACAGTGTAGCAATACAGTCACCCATATCATCCTGTGTATTAGCTGCCAATTTATTTCGACTATACAACTTGTCTGAGAAGTACCATTGGATGATCAGCGTTCGATGCAAATATCATATTTTATAACCAGGCCATACAGTCTCAGTTCGAATGCTTCATTAGTCTTTTCCCCCTACTGCGTATCTGGCAATATTGTGTTATAACATTTGCACATGGAAGAGAAATCATGCATCATTTGAAGTGATCCCATGAATTACTGTTCACCTGAAAGTCAGAAATGACGCTACGCTGTAATCAAGATTGCAACGACTTTGTAGACAGTCACTCTCGCGTCTCACTGACGTCATGACACTTGCCAGTAGGAACAAAATTCAATTATGGGAATGCCTAGAAGTGTCATTGTGAAGCTGTAATCTTTTATTGAGGCTGGGATTTGTTTAGGGTTTAATAAACCACATGGGTCTGTAGATATTTCAGAAGATACTTGCATCAGTAGTACGCTGATTCAAAGTATTCTGATTGTGAATATTTTCAGACGTCACGAAAGTAAAGTGGTGAGTGATTTGTGACATTTACTGAGAAGTCAAGTATTTTGAAGGCTTTAACATGTTTCTCAAAATAAATTTTCACAGGCTGGCTTCATAAGAAATTACAGATTTTCAACGCAAATCAATTACCTCATCATTTAAATGTGATGGATTTCCAACATGACAGTCAATGTTGACGGAATTCCCACTGACCATTAGAAACTGCACAATTCAAGTGTCGTTTTCTGATTCTGGTTTCATGTTTTTGTTTCTGTTATCCAGACTGTTAGTTTCATAGAAGCGTGTGGTTTCTGTGATTCCAGATAGCGAATTTCCGATGTGTTAAGCATAATGTTTCACATGGGTCCTTGTTCTCCTACACGCTGCCACAAATCAAAAAATCATTCAAGGCAAAGAAACCTCTAAAGGGCTGTCATTCACTTGGCCGACATCCTCTCGACACATGATTAATACTCAACCTGTATTGTCTGCTCTCAGTTCAGCATTCACATCCATTGTGATTGCGATACCGCGTTTTAACTGGTTTCTTGTGGATTACTATCTGCTCTTATCTATAGAATTCTCCCTTCCCCTCTCGATCCTGATTTTTTGTAGGGGCAAGCCATTGGATAATAGTGAATTCGAATCTTGCTGTCATTAGCCTGGAGTAAAGTAGTTCCTACTGCATGAGAGCCTTGGATGCTGTCGGTGACATCATGATAGCCAGTCACTACCTCAGTGTGTTCGTGTTCATCGTCTGGGTGATTAGAGTACATTATGCATTCTGCAGTTAACAATTCGGACATGGCATTACCATTCCGACAGCCTTCACACATTCCGAGAACATTCATTCAATACCTTATCACTTCACTGACAATCTGAGCAGCGCTGTCAGCCTACACCAAATATTGTGCATGTCTGTCCTTAATTTTGATTTCATCAAAAGAAGACACATCGGTCGTCTGGCTTTTCGATGGCTGTCAGTGGCTTGCGTTACAACTGGGCTTACAGTCTGTTATTTGGCTAATGTCATGCATGAAACCACGTTTCGAAGTAAAATAAATATGCACACGACCAACTTACAATAAACATGGTTTCGAAGTAAACCCCAGTAATTGTTTCATTGCACTGAGAATTGACAAAATACTGGACTTGTTGAGATATCTTGGAATAGTGGCGCTATTCATCAGGTATCATCGTTCGCTGAATGCATTACATCAAATGAATGACTTTGTTTTGTCTTTACTATGAACTAAGTGTGTCTCAATCTTCGGCATTCACTCAAGTCCCGACATTCAACCGGTGAGTACAGTTATATTAACTTATGGTATAATTATTAGTATTTCATTCACCTGTGCAAGAGTTATCCACCTCCTCATCAAATTAGCTCTCAAAACAGATGCACTAATATTACGATGTTAAGCAGCATTTCTACAAACATGGCGTTTTTGATAAAACGTCTTCTCCGTGAATAATTTCATTCTCGCGTGGAGTGGAAACCGAACAATTCAACATTTCACATGTGTTGTTCCAGCTATTGAAAGCATAATGCCATATTTCTGCTATCATTATTATTCTTAATATCGTCGTTATCATAAAGACGAAATTTTCTCGAGGTGGCGTTTCAGAAGAGAAGGCATTCAGAATATTCAAAGCCGACATCCTCGTCAACCTCTTTGAATTCTATGAAAAATCTTAAGGTGGGCCACAGTTCTTTGATTGTCGGTGTGTATGGGGGTTAGTACACTTACACGGATTCCTCCAACACACCAGTGAGTCTAAAATGTTGGTGCTTTTTATTCTGAACACAAAACTCACAAGAACTCATTGTTGATATATATTCAAACTTTGAGCTTTGTTACCACATTAACTACTACATAAAGTCGCACTAACAGAAGTCCTCATCGTCTTCTCCCATGCTCTTTATCCTTTCAGAAGTGATACGGTACAGACACAGACATTACTAGAAGTGACAAGAAAGCAACACTTCGCTTTTGACTAATATCGAAGTCAAGTAAACACCCCGTTTGTGATCATTCTCTGACTATTCCCACTGTAGCTGCTGATACACGTTTGAGTGAAACTTCATTTTTGAATTGACCTTCTTCATCTTCTGTGCTTTCTGATGCGAGAGTGGATGGTTGTTGCATGGAAGTTGATTTTATCCTTAACAGAATTTCATGAATTCCTGAACGGATAAAATGACAAGTAGAATATCAGGAAGTGCGACTAACCCAGTGAATAAGGCTGAAACTAGATTTCAAATAATGAACTATTCACATCATAGATATCCGAAAATTCAAACTAGTGGTTGACCATGAACGTGTAGGGGACCGGTGAATAGAATATAGACTTGATGTGCAGACAATTGGCTTCATGAGTCATAAAACGTTGGATGGTATTCAATCTGCTAGGAAGGCACAGAAATGCAAATAAATGAACCAACACCTACGCTTTTATCCTCATCCGTTCAAACAGCGTTTACTTCTTCACGGTATTTGAGTAAGGAAACGACGAACACACAGTAGAGCGTTCTTCCTACTTCTCATTAGATTGTTATTTGAGCGTATAAATATTGACAGTATATGACACGAGTTCAGGGTATATTTTACATAACCCATTGATACGAAGTCTATCCTGAACATAGTCTAACAAATTACTGAAAAGTGTTCAGAACTCCACTTAGTTCAGTCAGTAAAGCGTGAAACAATCACATCCTTCCTCTCTCATGGAGTCCGTGTATATAATGAGAGGTCTTTTGATGTGAGTCATATCCGAAACGGAAGGGAAACACTATCCTTTCTAATAGCAAGCTGGACACAGCGGATTTATTAAAAGAGTAATGTTACGCGCGCGCTTCGTGTAGGACGTTACAATCTCTCCCAATAACGTGGATATATTTTTGTCGATTTCTGGAATATTGTAGTGGATATTATACCACTGCTCAACTATAACTTATATTGGCTGCTACTCTAGCTTCCAATTCTGCAGATATATCACCGCCAGTTATCAAGTTTGGATCCACTCTTTCGCAGGGCTCATCCTCCTTATTGTAACTTTAGAACAACGTCACAGAAAAGAAAACTGTAGAGAAGTTCATCATTTTTTGGTTTACATACCAGGATCAATTTACAGGATAATTGGTTTCTATATACTCTGTATCTTACTTTTTAGTACTTTGTAAATTTATTGTTTATTTATAAGCAATAAAATTCCATACGGTATCCATAGTAGTACTTAATCTGTATATCCACTCGATATACTATTTTTCCATATACCCGTTTTCGATTTAGCTCGGCTTTAACTTTAAACCATATTGATTAGTTTTCAGCAATGGCACAACGTAATAAACGAGTACTTTCCATACGTAAGAATAGTTTGGGTCACTCAGCTAAGAAGATACGTACATCACTGTGCGTTCCGCGTAGCCTCAACAATGTCCCCGAAGTCATTGTTCCCGACTTGTTGTCAGAGGTATATGCAACTGCTGAACAAAATAAGTTGGACCTTATATCTCTAGGAAACTCTGTGAAGGAATTAAATGAGAATATAAACACCATTAAGCCACTACTGCTTCTTTGTAACCCAACTCATGATGCTAATCCGGAAAGTCTGCTGAAATCTGAGCGTATGTTAGACTTTATAGCCAGTGAAGTTACTAAACGAATCATGTCCTCGTACAACGTTCTCGCTTACAATCTGCCTGATCGGACGCCTCTGGACAAAATCAAAGTGACATGTCTCCAAGCGTGTGGCATGCCATCAGCGAATTGCCACCTAATCAGACTCAGGAAAAAATCAGGAAAGTATACTTGCCCTGTGCTGTTTAAATTCAGTAGTCCTAATGATGCTAGGAAATTTCAGTCGTCAAATAAGTTAATTAGTTCATCCACACCTTATGGTAATATTAAACTTGCCCATGACCTAACGCCATGTCAAAGACGTAGCCGCGCAAGTGTACCAAGTGTCGCAAAAACTTACGTAACAGCAGAATGTCCTATAGAAGACTCTGTCGCCTTAAACTTGAGTAAACCTAATGGTACAGACATACATGAAATACTCTTAAATAATAAAAATTTACCTAGTAAACTCAACGATGAAGCAACTACGGTCATAGACTTAGATGCATCTTCAGAGTTATGCTCGCTAGCCACATCACCATCAGCCGCTAATACCACTACCAACGTTAAGCAAAAGACTAAGCTCGAGCATGTAGCATTAAGCATATCCTCCCCGAGCAGCACTCAGATTAGTGAGCATACAAAACGAAGTAAAATAACCCTGCCATCCAGAATACCTGTACTCAAACACATCACTGATAGGTTTCTCAGCAGCGAACCAGATAACATTAACTTAAGCGACCCCAATCATACCACTAAACCAGGGAAGCAGAATAAGCCCTCATACCGCCATAAATCTAACGTCAATGAAAAGAGAGGTAACCCGCCGATTCATCCAACATCAAACAAGTCTTCGTCCGATAGACACAACAGACGCTATATGTCTGGGCACCCTAAAAATAAGTCGAAGCCCGACGGGCAGGCATACACCTACCCCGACACAACTTTCCAATCTAGGGCTACTATAGACAAAAGTTTGATCCAGGGACCTCTACAACAAGGAACAAGTGCGCTAGGCATGTTTCCTAAAGGTGGCCTTTTGACTCACCACATCCCCGAAAACCATCGCATACAGACCACCCAAGACCGTCAATGGACTAATATTTACGAAAATAACTTAAACACACAAAATATTAGTCATAACTGCGATACACGTAACTCTACCCCAGCATACTATCCACAAGGAATACCTACCTCCCCCCCATCCAATCTAAATTTTCTCAGCCAACACGAAATTTCAGCCTCAATATTGACGCAAATAGCACACATACTGTCAAGCCACTTATCACCGGATGGGAGGGCGATGCATTGGAGGCACGGTATAATGAACACCTCACACCCGCCGGGGTAACAAACGATGGCACATCTCTCTGTGCTGATACTGGTGTAGGGCACTTTTCCAGCACTGCTAGTAAGTGGCCACCATCTGAGTTAGCACCCATCAAACAATCTGTTCTAGACGCCATAAACCTTGGAGAGAATATTTTTAAAGATATATGCGATTTCACCGTCACCCCTAACTCTCTCTCATTCTGTCTTATCAATGCTCGCTCCTTACTCAACAAAATGTTCGACTTCACGACATTATCCCTAATTTGCAATCCGTCTCTCATAATGATTACTGAGACATGGTGCACTCCTCAGATTTGCGATAAAGATATTTCTATTGATAACTATTATGTATTCAGAGGCGACAGAAACTATGGTAGAGGAGGAGGATGTGCTATGTATATCAGGTCTGATATTAAGGCCACACAGTGCTTCTACCCAGAGCTCATCACAGATAACGATTCAGTGTGGGCTATTCTAAGACTGTCTCACTCCAGTTCCTATCTTATAGGTTGCATCTATCACCCCCCGTGCTCAACCGTTGAAGGTAATATGAAGCTTGCTAGCACGTTCGCTTACGCCACTTCACTACCTCACACGGCTAAAATTATATGTGGGGACTTTAATATGCCCGATGTAGTCTGGCAACCACTTTCCTCACCAAAACGGTACAATGAATTTATCAACATAATAGAAACAAAAGAATGGCAACAACACGTACAGTATCCTACCAGGCTATCTAAGATTTTAGATCTAGTTTTCACTAATGGTATCATCCCCACTACCCTTCGAGTAGGTAAAGAGTTTCCTGGCAGCGACCACAGAGTAGTATTCGGTACATTTAATATTTGCACTAGCATGAGTTCGACAATAAACGCCAACAAAGTATTACTCAGGGGTTACAGACATGCTCAGTGGGATGAACTGAAACCATACATACGCACCCTAGACTGGGAGCCATACTTTACGTGCAGCTCGGCTATAGAGACAAACAAATTACTCTATGAGAACCTAGGATTTGCACATGACTTCATCGCTCCAGTAAGACTTGTGAAAACGAGGCCTAAACAGCCCGACTTCATCCCCGTAAAGATTCGAAACCGACTGCGTAAGCATGCTAGGCAATTCTACAGATATAATGACTTTTCATCACTCATTACACTCAAGCAAACTTATGATTCATACAAATCTAATCAGTTATCTGAGTCCATCAAACTAGAACGCATCCTCCACTCACGACCTGATAATACAGAGGCATTAGTTAAACTAATTAAGTCACGAATCAACAACAACAGAATAAGTATCCCTAACTTATTACTAGATGGAGAAAAACTACACGAAGACCCGCAGGAGATATGTGAGTTATTCAGCTCCCACTTTTCTAGCTACTATACTATCGAAGAAACAGTAGATAGTCTTGAAGTTCCGACAATACCAAATCACTTTTTGGGTAATATAACATTCACCCAACAAAAGATTTCCTCCGCTATAGCATCCCTCCGGACATCATATAACGCTGGGCCCGATGGAATTCCATCTATCTTGTTGAAAAGAGGTGGTGAGGATATACCCATTATCCTACTAAAGTTTTTCATTCTGTCCTTAAATAATGGCAGTTACCCAGAATGCTGGAAACTGTCGTTTATAACCCCTAGGCACAAACAAGGACCAACTTCTAACATCGAAAACTACCGACCGATTAATATCACGTCAGTAGTTTCCAGGGTTATGGAAAAGGTTATAGGGCAAGATATTGCTTCATACCTCCACCTTCACAAAGTGTTTACTCCAGCACAACACGGCTTCTTGAAAAATCGATCATGCTCCACCTGCCTACTTGACTACTTTGATGATGTTACCGCTAAGCGTGATCATGGTTTGTATGTCACAACTCTCTTCTTTGACTTCAAAAAAGCCTTTGATAAAGTCCCACACAAGAGACTAATCCTTAAGCTAAAGTCGTACGGGTTCCAAGACCCCTTGTTATCCTGGCTCATTTCTTTCTTGGAAGATCGTTCCCAAGTTGTGAAATTTGCAAATAATTACTCGTCACCCAGACCTATAAGAAGTGGAGTGATTCAGGGTAGTGTACTAGGTCCACTGCTTTTCGTAATCTACATTAACGACATCTGCAGCGTAATCAAGCATGGTACCCCATACCTCTTTGCTGACGACTTAAAGATTGTATACAGCTTCCCCCATTCTACACTAAACGAAGGATTCACACATATTCAAGATGATCTGGATAGGTTACATAACTGGAGCAATGACTGGCAACTGCCATTCAATTCTGATAAATGTGGTGTCCTATATTTCAATAACTCCCATCCGAATTTCAGGTTACACCTAGGTAACTCTTTTCTCCAAACCCTCAGTTCCATAAAAGACCTGGGAGTTACCTACTCACAAAACTTAACATTCAGTCAGTACGCAAAAGCACTTGTTTCTAAATGCCGAAGACTCACAGGCTTGTTGCATCGAAAAATGTACACAAATGAGGCTAAAGTCCTTTTATACAAAGTCATGGTTCGTCCAGTACTTGAATACTGCACAATTGTCTTCGGTTTCATGCATGGGTATGACAGGGTTCGTATTGAAAATATTCAGCGAAGTTTTACTCGACGCCTATTATACAAACATGAAGGACTGACTTACGCTGATAGGTGCAAAATGTATGGACTTCAGCCACTTTGGTTAAGGCGCCTGAAACTCAACCTTACATTCCTCTTTCGCCTTTTACACGGCTACACCAAAAGCAGTAATCCAATAGCTTTCAATAATTTACCCATATATACTCTTAGGAATCATGAAAATACTCTATCCATAAGCCGGTTCCGGACAAAACTGCGATCACGTTTCTTTAAAATACAGTACAGTGCATTATGGAACGAACTTCCACTTACTGTACGTAGTTGCCGATCTCCTACTGAATTCCAGCGTCTACTTAACGAGTTCCTATCAACAAAAGAGCTTCGGTCTACTTATCCATACTTTATCCATATGGGCCGCTCAACTAGCTTTAGTACTACAGACCCCAGTGCAATACCCCCAATTTGAGGAAACTCATTTGCCCCGGCAACCGTACCTCATCTATAACGTGATAAAACCAACCTAATCTCTCCCACATGCCTTTACCTAAGGTCCGGTTATTCAGCTTACTAGAGATCCTATCGATATTTCTTCAATCGGGTTTATAAACTCATTAGACTCTCCTGGATGTATAATCCCAAATTAGTTGTGATAGTTCTCCCATAATATAAGCAAACTGGTACTTTGTAATGTCTAAAGCATGCCATATGAAAAGTGGCCAGGAATACCTAGCAATAACAAACTCAACCAACCAACCATTTTCCCCAAGTTCATTCAACCTACCCTTATCCCTAATCGTACCACTACTCACTACACTCTACTCAGTAGAATATGACTTAATTTGCTCCGGTGCTCAAAACTCTTCTACCCTTTACTTTTTAAAAAAGACGTTTTAACTACTAACTGCACAGTAGCCATTTAACTAACTCACTGGTTTCCTCTTCACTGTAATCTTCAATAAGTTCGTCAGTATAATTATTTCCGAAAACCATTACATTAGCAACCATATCTTTTAATATTTTACGAATATACTTATATTATTAGCATAATACACTGCACTATTTTTGAGTTGAATTGATTATCTTCAGTCAACAGTTACCCATTCTCATATAATTTTCTAAAATTCATAATGTTAAAGCTATGTAGTATTTCTGTTAATATCTTTTATAATATGTTTAGACACGTTACTTTGCAATGTCAGATGTCTACTATATACAAGACTGTCATGATAATTTAGTACACTAAGTCCTGCCAACCGACCTTACCTTCAGTTCATACTACCTACATTGATCCCTAACTATATTGTTCTGCTGAATCTTGCTTCACTATTCACAAAACCTATTCTTTTTATTCTTTAAGGTTTTAACTTCTTGTAAAGTAATCCGTTCATTAGGACGCATGCATACATATATAATGTTCATAAAGATGTATGTGGAGACCTATTGGAAGCACTCATTAAGAAAGCTAGGGAGATGGAATATGGGGTACGAACATGTCTGGTACCAAGCAGTATATTTGCGGTAGCCATAATAATCATATTCTCAGAGCTTAACATCAAAAAAGGAGGGAGGGTGGCGTTAGCTGATCAGTAGATATGGTGGGGTCACTAAGGTGAATCGCCCCATTCTGCAGGAACAGCAATATACAAATTAAAGGCTCGAGATATTTCTGATTTTTATGAGGGCTTAGATCTTTATCTTGAAAAAGATAATAATGAACGCCTTGACAGATCATGCTTCTACCTTTAAATATATACCATTCGCTCAGCCTATTGTTGAGATGCGACCATGTGGGATCTGCACAGATTTATGGGGCATCTTATAAATCAACTTGCTGTCCATTGTCGGATCTTTAAATACCACTTCACAATGTCTTATCTCATTCATTTTCTAATAACGTCTTTACTTAATCCTCATTGTATCCCATTAAACCTAACATTTTATAGCTCTTTATGAATTTGATTCGACTTATTCTATTCCTATTCTCTGTGAGGTACGGTTGTGCACCAAATGCACAAAAAAGCATAAAATAAAAAAGCAGACATAAGGAAAAAATGTATTAAAACCAAAAGTGGACATCATGATACTACCAGATATACGCGTAGCATTATACATTGCAAATGAACGTTGTCAGCCTAGGGAGTTTTCTATATTAATGCATTTATTAGTGATACTTGCACTTACCCATTTCATTACACTTTATTGATTCACCTTAGCACTTTTACTTTTCTAAAAACAGCTTTCAATCCGTTGTAAACGTTGTACTTACCTCAATATTGGTTGGTTATCGTATGCCGACAACCACGGGATGAAAACGAAACGAAGTCGATTTTCCCGCTCAACCTGGAGGACAATTGTACAATTCAATAACTATACAGCCTAGTTCAGACAATGTGTATTTATATATATATCAAATATTTAACTGTTGAAACATTATTAACTTGTAGACAATCTACGATTTGATATTATATCATACTTGATCGTGCCTGTAAAAATGGCATGGAAAACACTTATTAATGCCAGGTCACAAAATCAATATTAATGACTGCTTCACAATTATTTTACCACATAACTCTAATTCAAGGCTGGTTATTGAAGGTGATGGAAGCACTTTGGGGGATTAATCACATACGTTAAACAACCCATTTGTGCAACTCATTTTAGTCACCCTATTCTGTCACAACTTAATGATTCGGTGTGGGTCGAAATAAAAGTTCTCAGAAGTAAACCTATCCTTATAGGGTGCGTATACCGACCGCCATCATCCAACCGCGAATACGATAACGTACTCAGCAACATATTTAGTGTTGCATCCAATCTCCCCTTCAGTATAATATAATTGATTGGAGGTGACTTCAATTTGCCTGATATATCATGGCGTACACTTCGTGGACCCTCGAGGTATGATAATCTTCTTAATTCCATCATTACTGGAGGATGGACGCAACACATAAATGTACCCACTAGGTCCAATAACATTCTTGATCTTATATTCACGATCAACGTAGCACCATCTACAATTCATGTGGGACATGAATTCCAGGTAGCGATCATAAAATAGTTGCATGTTCGTTTAATATTTCTCCAGAAACTATACACAGAAACGAAGTTAGTCGGACACCTATAAGACTATACACGCGTGTTGATTGGGACTTGTATCAGGACTTGATTAGATACTCTAATTGGGATTCCTACTTTACCAATGACTCCTTAGAGGAAGTCCTTAAAAACTTCTATGACAATATACAGTCGGTTAATGATGTCATAGCGCCTGTGAAACTGATTAAATTCAAAGTCCCTCAAGGTGATTTTATTCCAATATCATTAAGAAGAAGTTTGCGGA
>CALYDD020000102.1:0-24991 GCA_944472135.2 Trichobilharzia regenti | reverse complement strand
CCTTCTATTCGCGTGACAAACTTGACCAGTGTGTCACCAAGAGGGTTCCCAGCAAGTTGCGGAATTTTATCAACAGCTGCCACCTTCACTGGCTGGCTGCATACTGAATATCAGTTGACCAGCCTACCTTGGGGCCAGAAAGAATTAGCGATAAGAAACTCTGGCTGGCGATAAACCTACCAGGATCCGATCACTCAAAAATATGTAGGAGGAAATAGAGGTGGGCATACACTGAAGAAACCGCTGAATTGCATAGCACCCCAGGCCCTCGAATGGGATCCAAATGGGAAGTGATGACAACGCATCGTCAGTGAGAGGGTGACATGAAGGAGGTCAAGATGACAAAGAGTTGAGAGAGATTATGGGCAATCGTGGAGCCAGGCAGTGGAAAAGGAGAGCAGAAAATAGAAGAAAGTGTAGATGTGTTGTTTAAGCCCCATGTTCCATTTCAGAACCCAAGGGATTAATAATAATGCTAGTTATTTTATTTCAAGTTAAATGCTAAGAGGGTATCATTTGGATCCCAGTAGACAATGTAAAATGCATAAAAATCGAAGTAAGTGATCAAATGATGGGTGTTTTGTGCAAGAAGTGAACATAAAATTTGAACTTTCCTACGAATCTAATTTAAATATTCCATATGTATAAAACAGACACAAACAAAACTAAATAATGTAATCACTTCGACTTACTGACCATGTCAAACTATAAATATATATAGATATAATCGATACAGTTCATATGGCACAATTAAACTGCATAACTCATTGTAATAGTGACAGTCTTAAGTACAGTGCAATTAATTATCAAGCTATCAGTGTCATATGATGCATTTTAACTGACTGAAATGACCGAAAATACCAATTGTATCATGAAGAAAAACAGAAATCAACAGCGGCTCAGCAAAGAAAAGTTTCGTTGTCAACAATATCATCTTTACAGCCTGCACAATCATATTTATTTGTACTAAAAAGGCACACTTGTCTATTACTGAGAATTAGATTTGTTTGCATAACTGATATCATTACTCAGAAGTGGTCTCTAAAATGAAATTTAGAAAAGTCATGTAAAAGCCAGTGACACAGTGGAATAGAGGATCTGAAATTTGAACTGTTATTCTGTGTGAAGTAAAGTAGTTGAGTGTTTGTCCATCTGACTCTTGTGAAGAAGGTGACAAAATGTACAAGAGGAGCGTGTGGAAGTGATAATAGCGAATTAACTACAGGATTGTGTGTCGGCGGCACAGCGGTTAGCACGCTCGCCGACCATGTACATGGTCCGGGGTTCGATCCCCGGCCACGGACGCACTCCTTTACCTCGCTAAACCAGAAATAATCCTGGTAAAGAGGAAAGGTTAGGCATGAGGCTAGCAACCCCATCCTGTAAAAACTAAACACTGCTATAGAAACTTCAAGCCTCTAGCTTGGAGCTCTATGTTCCACTGGGAACGTGAAGGAAAAATTAATTATTAACTACAGGATTTCATCATGAACTGATATCAGTTAGAGAACCATTTAAAATTCAGAAGAAAGCACTGGACAGCCAGCACCGTTTCGTCCTAGTTTGAAACTCTTTTTCAGAATGCACCCACCACCGACAGGGCTCGAACCTGAGATCTTCTAATGACTATTCTCGCGAACTCGTAGGCCATTAAGCCATTGTCACCCGATCAAGCGGCCAGCCCATCAATTCCAACTTCTGTCAATTCCCGATATAGCGTGACTGCCAATAGCCAGTATCACTAGTGGCGAGTATTTGTCCTCACATCTGACGTGATGTACTCCACTGGATATTTATTTTCAGTAAGAACCGATGCCTATCCCTATTACTCACTGATAGACTGCTGTGGTCAGTGCTACTTATAAACAGATATAAGTAGTATATCAGTAAACAAATTCAGAAAAATATTAATATGCTTTAGGGGCACTGGAAAAAAGCACTCGAAGAAGGGAAATGTGAGGGGAGTGTTACAACTTTGCGGAGAATCGATTAAGCTATTGAATGTGGTGATATTGGACCAATTTGCAAATGATGTGCAAATAAAGACTTCAAGATAAGGTATGCCAAATTTATGCACCTACAACGCCTTTGTCCCAATAAACATTGACTTCAAGACTTATCGGTCTTTTCTTCTTTGTTCTTCGTCTACTATACTTTGTTTTGGTAAATATCAATACGATTGTACAGCCTCTGAAGATGATTTCGCCGATAAGAAGAATTTTTTTTCGGAAGAATAGTCTTTTATTTTCCTCTTGACTGAAATGAATTCAGTGGAACATATGTCACAAGGATTTCCTGTATAACCTTATCACAGATTGAAATTAGCAAGCAGAATTACTGATAATTCAAAATTCTGTAACCCATAATTGATGAAAGTTCCGCATAGTGTAGTGCTTACTACTTATAAACGAATATAAGTATTATATTATAGAAAAGCAACTGAAAAAGAAAAGCAAAAAGAAGACGACAATACTGAAATGAATCTAATTAAGCAGTATGCAAAGAAGAACTAGTGCTTCGATAGCACAGTGGTAGAATGCTTACCAACCACACCGCATGTGGTTCGGGTTTCGATCTCCGGTCAGCTCACTCTCTTACCTCGCTAACCCAGTAATAAGACTGATAAAGAGGGAAGGTTGGGAATAAGGCTGGCTAGCAACGCCATCCCGTAAAAAGCAACACCACTGCTACCAAAACTTTAAGTCTGCAGCTAGGAACGTAAAGGAACAAAAAAGATAAGAACTAACCATGTCGAATACAGAATGCACAATATTAGATGCCTGGAGGCAATCGGCAGGAAGCCTGGGAACTAGGTTTCGTGCTAATTGCCACTCGTCACCAAGGCGTATCTCCAACCTAGAAGGAACTCGTGTCTCTTCTGAGATTCGACCCCGCGTCACCCAGTGCTTCAGTCACAGAAGTTGCCACTGAGCTATTCAGGCTCGCGATTGACCTCCTGTAGGACTGTAGTGGATATTTTGATTTGATACTAGTAACTAGTGTGATGTGTCTATTTCTCTCATTGGTGTAGACTGAATTCTGTCAGTCAGGTTGTAATGACTCAGTTGAAAAGCTCAGTGATAATGTCTCTGACTGCAGATGGCACTGGGTGACGCGGTTCCGTATCTCAGAAGGGACATGAGTTCCTTCTAGATTGGAGATACGCCTTGCTGACTGGTGAGTGCCAACTAGCACGAAACCTGGGTTAGGCAAGGTTTCCTGTGACCGACTACCTCCAACCATCTAATATCATCAAATTAATGGGCACCGTGATGGTGAGCTACCTAGAATGGTGACCACATTACAAACTGACTGATAGAATTCAGTCTGCACCAAAGAGAGGAGGACTAGACACATCACACTAGTTACTAGTGTCAAATCAAAATGCGCAATATTACTTGTAAATTGTGATATGCTTACTGTACATAAACATTAGTTCTGGACCGCTAGTTACCGGTCCTGTTCTGTTCATTGTAGCTCAATGTCTGAATTTTAAAAAAACTTAGAAAGTTTGTTTTTTCTTCTCTAAAAGGGAGCCTACAGTCTAGATACCTCCTGTTAGTCTAAACTCATCTGTTGGTGAGATTGTCTGTCTAAGATAGACTTAGGTTATTGTTAGCAGAATACATGATCTGAAAATCGATCCTTAACAATCTGTTTATGATGATTTTTTCTCCTTCACGTTCCCAGTGGAACATAGGGCTCCAAGCTAGTGGCTTCTGTAGCAGCGTTTATTTCGCAGGATGAGGTTGCTAGCCTCATGCCAAACCTTTCCCTATTTACCAGCATTATTTCTGGCTTAGCGAGGTAAAGGAGTGCGTCCGTGGCCGGGGATCGAACCCCGGACCATGTGCATGGTCGGTGAGCCTCTTAACCGCTGTGCCACCGACGCACGTTTACGATGATATGGATACGTATTTGAATATTTCAGCTGGTTTTATAATTACCATCTTTCCATCATTCGTCTAATACACTTTGGATGCCTTCTTTTTTTAGCTTAATCCTCATTTGCCCATCTTTGTTTTTGTCTGATTCTCTCTCTCCTATTTTAAATGTTTCATTTCTCTATCATATGACGATGGATTTGTTAACAATTAATAAAGAAGAATGTGTTGTTTTACTAAGGCGATGGTTTTTGAATGAAGGTTTGAAGGTTACACTAGTGGGGTGATTGTTTAACCTTCAAATGTCTGCGCAAAACGTGATGTTTTGCTGTGATGTATTCTTGCAAAAAACAGAATTTTAATCCCATCATGTTGGGAATATTCTTATTGATATTTTTAGTAGGCATTTTGTAGCTGTGCAATATTGTTGACGTGCATTTGTATTTTTGATATAAGTCATAGGAAGGTGTATTTTGAGTATTTTGGGGATACAATTTTTGATTGTCCCTAACTCATGGAAGTTTGGTACCAAAGAAAGCATAGAATGCCTCTCTGAATTCAGATCGTAATGGCTGAGTTTTTGGTAATTACATTCCTAGACTTCATCTTATTGCAACAGGATTCGAACCAGAAAGAGGCGTTCGGATTACTTGCACAGCTATCGACAATCTCAGATACGAGACTCAACCTCTGGGCCAAGTCATCATCTCACTGCAATCACCATTGGTAATGTATTTCTTCATAAAATATTTAGTCAATTATTTAGATGTGTAGTGCGTACTACTATTTGAAACATATATAAGTAATATGTTGAGGCAGTATTATATCTGGGTAGCATAATGACAACTACAGGCGATTGCATAGATGAGGATTTCAAAGACAGCCAATGTGGGAAAAGCAAGAGAGACCTACATTAGTCTGGAATCAAAGAAAGGGACAAAATTCGAATTTTCGGTACCAATGTTAAGTGAGTCAGTGCTTCTTAATGATTCACAATCTTGTGGTGAGGATTTCAAACAGGCTAATACAAAATATTATCGACGCTTACCTTCACTACATACCGAAGATCAAATAACCAGTGAGAAAGGATAAGCATTAAGGAAGTTTGACAAGAAATCAGCTAAGTACTCGGCCTCTTTTGATATGTCGGCTCCTTGTTTGGATTCTTCCAGACATAGATGATAAATAGCAGTGAAATCCACGATAACTAATACCCGTCGAACAAGAGGTAGTGGCTCTCAAAGGTTTATATAGTCTGTCTAGTGGATAAAGGTTTAGTGTTTAAAACTATGTGTTAGGTTCGAGCCCGAGTGGGAACATCACCACTCACTGACTGAGGAATGCAGGTACATCCAGATGAGTAGTTCCAAAGAGAATGAAATGAGCATCTTAGATTCCACTGTTAGTTACCAACCAACAAATTACTTCAAACCAGCCGAAAGCCTGCTGACCAACGAATATTCCGAAGAAAGTGGTGATGCGTTGGACATACGTTAAGGAGACCGTCGAATGGCATCACTTGCAAAGCCCCTCTATTATCATTATCGCTTCTTTCAATTCCTAGAGGAATGTAGGGATTCATTAGAACGATTCTATGCCAACGTTGTCATCACCTGGCTTCACATCTGCCCACATACTTTCATCTCCTCTTCACATCACCTCCTCCATGTCACACTTGGACTCACTATCAACTGACTCACCGCTTCCCATTCGCCCGGATTCCATTCAAGCAATGGCCTGGCGTGTGATGACACTTACTTGATGATGGTTTGTTTTCTCGAAGTATCGCCAACAATCCATTTCTCCCTATTTCTTCCTGCATATTTGTTGCACAATCGGATTCTGATGGGTTGGTTCGTTCATTGCCAGAGATCTTTGTTGCTGATCTTTTCTGGCCGGCCATCTGATCTTGAGTGGTATTGAGAGAAGACAGCTGGCTGTTGATGAAAGTGTGTAGTTCATTCGAAGTGCCTTTTCTGACGCGTCAAGCCTCTCTAGTGAAAACCGAATTGGAAATGGTGAGTTGACCATTGGTCACAAGGTGACATGGAGATAATTAGAGTCAATATTCATAGCGTGAAAACATCTAGAAAAGATTTTAGAGGACAGGAAGGGATGGAAATCCGCTGTTGAAGTGATATATATATATATATATATACAAGGAGGTTTCCATTCATTCCATCCTGATCTATCTCAGAGTAAGTTATTGTATGTACGCACACAACATTCGACATATTGCGTATGTTCATTTCTCATTATAACTACTGATAAATATTATACCATTAGGTGGTGTGAAAGTCTCATTGATTCTTTCCTGAAGAAAGCTGTTACTCACGTACGCATTAAAATGTTCAAAAATACTTTGTTCATATCTTCTTATGAATACTCTCTGATTATTTATATCAAATACAGAGGGTGTTTAAACTTTCATTACTTCCACAATTCCTAAAAACTGAAAAGCATACACTTTATACATGATTCCTTTCATCTTGAAGCACGTAACAGAAGAGACATGGATTTCTTAATTGTAGAATGGATGGATGCTTTGTCAGTGAAGTAAAACAGACACACACACACACACACAGAAACTAAGCCATAACCATAATTGTGACGAAAACTTTTGTCGTTTATGTTCAAAGCCAAATTTGTGATTTTTACAATTCGAAGGGATGAAATTTGACCACAGTACCCTTAATTAAGATACTGAAAGTATTCATATTACAAAATAGGATCGCCATGCTCATCGACCCGTAGTACTTGAGTAAATGGACTCCCCCCTCTAACAGATTTACCTACAACAGTCCTATTTATCTGGATAACTCAACTAATACCTAGATTGTATATCATCGTTTTAAGGTTTGCTTATCACCTGTTGACTAAATCCCTATTTCATTCATTTGGTTCCTTTGATAAATTTTGATACAGAAAGGAAGGCGAAATTTGCAGTATAAAATAACATCATCATTCTATTTCACAGGTTCTCATCAGCTAACTGCAGACTACCTGAAATTACAATGGTTATATAGATGATAAATTTTACTTTTATTATCTCTAATGTATTTGTGGTCCTGTTGCTTCTTTGTTTTACTCTCATAATTGCAAACATCAACTTATCTCTATGACTGCTGTAATCTTTGTTTTTCCCCTCACCATATCATGTAAAGAGAACATGCTAAGATTTCTATACCGCATTGACAATACTGTGTGACACAAGCCAACGGCAATTTTCACTTGTATTATTATTATTATTACCCTAGCTGTTATCACTATTATTGCTATTTACATTTTATATGCTGCAAGTCTTTGACACTACCTCTATTGTAAATGTGGAAAATTTCCTGTGATTAATTTTATTTATAATTTGAGGAAATTAGATTCGATATTGTGATTAATGCTGAAAATTACATTCTGTATCACAAGTACTGTTTATGGAATAAAGTAAATCATTATTCAAAAAATATAATGTATTTTAATGTTTGAGTGGTCGCCGACCATGCACATCGTCCGGGGTTCGATCCCCGGCCACCGACGCATTCCTTCGCCTTGCTAAGCCAGAAATAATGCTGGTAAAGTGGAAAGGTTGGGCATGAGACTGGCTAGCAACCCCATCCAGTAAAAGTAAACACCACTGCTACAGAAACTTCAAGTCACTAGCTTGAAACCACCCTATGTTCCACTGGGAACGTGAAGGAAAACAAATGTTTAAGTGACAGTAGAGAAGAGTTACTGAAAACTGACGCATCCAGAATGTAAGCGTCACAGTTTTTTAGTTTAAGTTTTCATCATCAATTTACACGCTTACAAAGTTGAAAAGAGGGCGGGGAGAGGTAAGAAAGAAAGCAGAAAACAATAATTAACAGAACAGTGTTAGCTTGTAGATTGTTCACATAGCAATCTATTCTGACTGACATCTTCATGGGCTACCTTGAACAGATACAACTGAGTCCTGCTATCAATTGAACAACCTACTATCGCCGATGACATATTTGTTGTTTGCAACGAAATGGATCACGCATTGGCGTTATATGATCGCCTAAACTGGACCCACGCAAACATCGAATTCACCATGGAATATGAACATAATTATGAGTTCAATTTCCTGGATCTAAATGTAAAAAGAACAAACGAAGGCATAATCGGAAAGTTCATCTACAGAAAAGAAACCTGGACTGGGCAATGTCTTCATTATAAAAGCATTTGTCCCATAAGCTATAAACGTGGATTAGTGAGGAATTTGCTCGACATAACCAGTAATCTACATTGACCAAATAAGGTCGAAGAAGAATTAGATTTCGTCGAGAAACGCCTAAGAGAAAATGGATACCCTAAGGGATTTATACAGAAGTATAGCAGAGAAAAAGATGAGAAAGAAAAACACCCAACTGTAGAAAACAAAAAGGTGTTTATTTGTCTCCCATTCAAAGGAGATGCAGTGCCACAAGAGATTAACAAAAGACTGAAAGGTACAATAAATAGAAGATTCCTGGCTGTAAAACTCATAACAGTAAACAGCACCACTCCTTCTATAAGCCAATCAAAATTGGATAAATACCCTGCTGATGTCACCACCAACTGCGTTTATGAATTTACGTGCACCTGCAGGAGCAAGTACATTGGAAGGATGGAAAGAAGGGTTTCTATCCGGTTTTCTGAACATATTTCAAGAAACCTGTGTCTGAAAGGAAGTAAATATTCTCAGAGTGCAATTACCAGACATACCTTGTTGATACTGGTCATCTCATAGAGATTTCTAAGTCCTTCAAAATATTAAATAGACAAAGGACTGCAAATTTACCTCGATTTGCCGAAAGGATAGCAATCAAACGATTCGAACCAACTAGAATTATGCATACAGGAAGAGAGTGTGATTAATTAATCTCTTACTCCCTTGGAGTAACTGAATTTGATTTTGAGTACATTCGTTAGTCATCTAATTCAGTGATCTCAACTCACTGAACAAATCTTAATCTCGTAAGCTGTAACCACCTTTGTGTTTTTGGAGTTCCTATGTGAACAAGCTACAAGCTAACACTGTTCTGTTAATTATTTTTTGTGCTTTCTTTCTTACCTCTCCCCCCACCCTATTTTCAACTTTGTAGGCGTGTGAAATTGATGATGAAAACTTAAAAAACTAAAAAAATCGTAATGCTGCTTACATTTTGGATGCGTCAATTTTTCACAATCTCTCCTCTACTACTGTAACAACAGAAGACAAAGGCCAGGCAACAGATCGTTTTATTACAAAAATCAACACGTATTTATATATATTTTATGTACATTAATAAGGCTTATGCAAGCAGAAAAAGGCAGTCTTCTCATTGGTTGTTTCTCGGAAGTTAGGCAGACAAACAAAGTCTTCTGATTGGTTGTTTTCGATATTTCTCGGAGAGTAGAGCCATTTATCTGCGAATCTTATTTGCTCACGTTTAAGTTTGCTGTGATTGGTTGTTGAAACAGCCTTGTTCATATTTTCTCACGGCCCACATTAGTGACCTAGACATTGACATAGATTAATGTCAACCAATCGGCTAGCAGCCTGCTCTCACCACACTACCACTCAAACATTAAAGTATGTTATTATCATCTACATATATATGTAACCATTGTAATTTCAGGTAGTCTACAGTTAGCTGATGAGAACCTGTGAAATAGAATGACGATATCACATTTTATACTGCAAATTTCGTCTTCCTTTCTTTATCGAAATCCCTATTATTTGTCCGAATTTTAATGCTTCTCTTTATGATTGTGTGATGATACTGATAGTTAGTTGTTTTATGACCAGGGTTTTGTTTCAGTGAAGTCACAGTTAGAATGACCGTGAACAGCCTGGCTGAAGTATTGAATGTCAGATCCATGCTGGTGGAGTTCTTATCCAATCTTGTTCGAAATATTTCGCCTTGACTCTCAGCTACACTTCTTGGGCTTGAATTTTAGTCACTTATGGTTTTTCTCCAGTACTTGTTTTGCATTGAAGAATTTTCTGGCGTGCATAGCAACCTAACAGAATTCTGGAGGTAATTTCGCGTTTTAAATATATTATTACTGTGAAGTGTTTATTTGCAGGGTTTTATTGGTTAGTTACATGATTTCATCATGATCTGATATAGGTTAGAGAACTATTGGAAAACAAGCTGGGAGTACTGAACAGCGAGCTCTTTCGTCAGTGTGGTTTAAGACTCTTCATCAGTACACACCCAACCATAGGGGTTCGAACCCAGCACCTTCTAGTTACAAAGCTAGCGAGCCCATGAGACCTAATCCAATGGTCCATGAATTCCAACTTCTGCTGATTCGTGATATATATACAATTGGTGCAACCTCCAGCCATTGTCACTCATTTAGTGAACCCTACTGGTTACAACTTCACACTGGATTATCACGAATTGGCAGAAGTTGTAATTCATAGACCATTTGATTGGATCCCAGTGGCTGGTGAATAGTCTACGAGCTTGCTAGACTTGTAACCAAAAATTCCTGGATTCTAATCCCTGTAGTGGGTAGCTAATAGTCAATAGTTCCAAAATAAGACGAACCAACTGGGTTTCCACTACTCCCCGCTGGTTTTCCAATGGTTCTCTGTCTTATGTCAGCTTGTAATCACTCCCCATACTATTGTTGTAAAATAGTACTACAGATATATTCTAGAATAACTGTCATTTTGCTGTCATGAAGGCATTCTGCGATTATGTTTCATCAAAGGAAGTCTTGGTTAGCAGTAGTAAAGAAGAATGCAAAGACTGATTTCCAGGATTCAAACCATAACACATCAGTTTCAGTTGCTATACTTGCTAGCCAGCCAGCCAGATTTAAGTTGTTATCTACACACTTAATGGACGACCGTTTCACTCATCTGGAATTGAGCGCATCACTGGTGTACCTAACAGATTTGCCTCAGTCATCTCAGAGACCTGAATCAGTTGAAACTAGCCTCTCAAATTATGGCCAGCCAACACTATTAATTAGTATGTGTGTGTGGTCCGATATGAATAATGCTTCATAAAGTTCATATCAAAATGTTAAAGGACAAACAAGTTAAAAGCTGTGGTAAATAAATATTCACTCGTTCATTCATTCATTCCTATGAATTTCCTAAATATTCATATCGATTAAACCTGTAGAATCCTTTTGTGTCCAGTGTTTATGAAACAGAATAAAATTTGCACAACTTATCAGATATAAGAATTATGCTGCACTGATTGAAGACAATCAGTGGAACCAGATGTCAAATCACATGTGTTTAATTAGAAATTCTAAAAGTTGATATTTTGTGAGAGAAATGTGAACTAATAAAGCGTTAGATCAGCTGATGAAATCAAAAAAGGGACGAAATCTGAAGTTTTTCTGTAGTTCTAATTCTAGTCGAGATTAACCAAAAGCAAAGCATTAGATTTATTAATTAGTTATCGGAGTGTAACTAATGTCAAGTGTTCAGTGTCATTTCCAACTGATTGAATCCTGTCGGGTATAACTCAACCCCTCATCCTACAGTTCGTAAACTCTTGCATCCTACCTATTCTTCTTTATTGCTCACCCTTATTCTTTCCTGGTTTGCTTAAAAAAGACTATGTCACAATTCGTAGAATACTGAAGACTGTCAGTAGAGTGACTGGTGTCCCAGTGGACCACATAGTTAACGTCGTTGTCGATAGGCACTTGACTTCGTGCAATAAATTTGCTAAAGGGATTTTGCCTGACTTGGAGCATCCGCTTTACCCTCAGCTTTCACCTTGCATCTCCTCAGGTAGAACAAGGAGTAACTTCAGAAAACTGTATGCTCGCACGTCTAAGTATAAGAAGTCTATGACACCATACTTGGCATGTATTTTATGTGATGAAAATAGTGTCAGGCAAGAATTAACTAACCTTCTTTCATCTAGTAAATAAACAATTTCCTCCATCCATCCTTACATACCTTCAAGTTTTACTTGTATTACTTCTATTATATTTATGGTCCTGTTACTTCTCTGCTTTTTTTACTCTCATAATTGCAAACACCAACTTATCTCCATGACGGCTTTAATCTATGTTTTTTCCTTCACCATATCATGTAAAGAGAACATTATATTCAATATTTTCAAACATGTTAGGATTTCTATACCACATTGCCAATACTGTGTGACACAAGCCAACGGCAATTTTCACTTGTATTCTTATTATTATTACCCTAGCTGTTATCATCATTATTATTGCTATTTCCATTTTATATGCTGCATGTTTTTGACACTACCTCTATTGTAAATGTGGAAAATTTCCTGTGATTAATTTTATTTATAATTTGAGGAAATTAGATTCGATATTGTGATTAATGCTGAAAATTACATTCTGTATCACAAGTACTGTTTTTGGAATAAAGTAAATCATTATTATTATTATTATTATTAAGTTTACAATGTGATTATGAATCTAGGTGAACTCTTAATTGACGTTAGATAGATGAAAACAGTCAGCGGTTAACCAAGAACCTGGGTTTTTCTGTCTGTTGAAACTAGTCAGCAAGTGGTTTTTACAACTTTGAAGTAAAAAGAGGTGAATCATGAGTTCAAATCGCCTAATGGCCACGTAGTTGAGAGGGGGGCATCAGTTGCTTCGAGGTTGTTTGTTCACTTTGTTGTCGAATGTTAACAAAGACAAAATCTAGGTCCATCAAATATCAGAGCACTAGAATGCACATACACAAGGCTGATGACTGCAATAAATGGCTGAAACCATATTCCGAGTATTTTTTTTTCCACTTACAACCTCCGTATATCAAACATCAAACAAAATGCTATACTAAGTGACTCTTCTTTGAAGGTTCAAATGTACTGAAGATCAGATAAGAAAAAAAACATTGTTAGTCTGTTCACACTGTCTGTAGGCAATGGTAACACAGTTTGACTGGAAACTAGATAGTTACTAGTGTAATGTGTCTAGTCCTGTCTTTGGTGGAGATTGAATTCTGTGAGTCAAGTTTACAATATGGCCATCAAGCTAGGTGGCTCGCCATAATGGTGCCATCAGAACTGTTGATGCTAGAAGGTTAGAGGAAATCAACATGATCAAGGTTTCGTGTTACTTGGCACTAACCAGTCAGTCAGCAGGGTGCATCTGAAACCTTGAAGGAACAACTTTTGTCCCGTGTGAGATTTGTAACCATATCATCCAGTGAGTGCTGCAGTCAGAAACGTTACTACTGAGCTTTGTGTGCTAGCAATCGATCTCCTGTGAGACTGTATCGGATACATTGATTATAGTTTAGTTATTTACTAGCGTAATGAGTGCCTAGTCCCTTATTTGACGTAGACTGAATTCTATCAGTCACATTCATAATAAGATAAAATATAGTCCTAAAGTAGGTCAATCACGGGCTCGAATAGCTGCTGAGTGGTAACCTCTCTGAATGACCGCAGTACACTGAATGACGAGAGTTCGAATCCCAGGGGTGACGAGATCTCCTTCATTGTTTCAGACACGCCTTGCCTACTGATCGCTGAATGCCAATTAGCACCAATCCTAGATCATGTAAGGCTTCATGCCGACTGCCTCCAACCATCTAAGAATACAGTTCTATCAAAAAGCCACTCAGTATCATACTTTTACCGAGTAGAATGCAGTAGAATTGTGTAAGGCTTGAAATAATCCTATTTCTGGATTTAGAGCAAAATGAAGCAAATTAAAATATTTTTGATACTTAGATTATTGGAATTTTGGATAGCGCCTAATCACAAGTTGATCAAGTTAGATCAATTTAGAAAGAAGATAACACGAAGTTCAGCAAAGATAACTGTCTTTTCGGTGATCTCATTTTCAAACGCTGTACAGTCGCATTCAAGTACGCAATTTTACATAAATACAAGTTTTTACTTGATTCCACATAACTAGGAAGGTGAATAAAACGTGACAATTGGTTTACGAGAGGCTCAGAAACAAAATTACGCAGGATGAGAACGGATTACAAGTGTGTGAAAACGAGCATGGAAACAAAGTTGAAATAATAATTTTCAACTTGAAATGTAATTTAGGAGGTGTGAGTATAGATTACAAGAGCCCTGGGAAACAAAAATTACACAGGATTAGGATATAATTGTAAAATAGTTATTTTTAAACGAATTATAAATGTGAGCTGGGAATAACTGTTCTTATAACTGAAAAAAATGGGGTAAATCGAATGAAGACTGAAGGAGTAAGAACCACACACAGCGGACGAAAAAAGATCAAAAAAAGAACAAAAAGAAAACCGAAGCTAAAGGAACATACCGAACTAGGTCCATGGTAGTTGTAGAGGTTGGACCAATTTCTTTTGAGCATACAACTCTGGATTTTCGATGCATATTGTGAGGGCTTCTGCAGTACAGAGAAGTTGCAAACATATTGCTTTTGATTGACTTCTGTTGACATTGCAAATTACTTTGAAAGAATCAGTTGAGATTTTGTGGGAGGTGTTGATCAGATGTTCAATAATGTCACTTCTGATTGAACCGGTGCCTCCTCTTTGCAGCCAAGCTGGGTAATGTTCTCTAACACGTTTTGAAAGGACGCGTATACAACGACCTATGTACCTAGCTCCGCAAGAGCAGGTGAATTGGTATATACACATTGAATTGGTCACATGCGAGAGTTTGTCTTTCGCATTGTTTCGAAATACTGGTAGGCTAGAGAATGTCACTCCTAGTGTTGCTGCAAGGAAGGTCTTCTTTAAAGGGCTGAATATTCTCCACTTCAGGATATCAGATGCAAAATCTTTCCTAAAATTCAGATTCAGAAAAAAGCGTTTGCTTTGGCGCTGAATCGTATTCTTCTCTTTTTGGTTTAGGTTTGATGTTCTTTTTCGACAAAATGTGTCGGGTAACCATTTTGAGTTAGGATATTTTTGAGGAATAGGCGATCCTCTCCCACACAATCGCTGCTGCAGATTTTTTCAATGAGATGGGTTGGAATTCATGGGTTACTGGATTCCCGCCTAAGTGGCTGAATAGTCAACACGCTTGATCTAATAACCTAACAGTCCTAGGTACAACCGCTACGGGCTTATTTAGATAGTACTGTTGAAGAGTCCCAAATGGGACGAAACAGGTATCTTGTACTTCCTCATTTTAAATGGTTTCTCCAAATGATGTTGGTTTGTGACGAAATCTAACAATTAAAACTATATCTGTATGAATCTTGTAGTTGTGTGTTTAGGGTTCGAGTCCTGTTACATCTATTTGAAACTGAGTAAACAGATAGCATTATCAGCCGTCTTCGCGCGATAATTACTGCTCTTGTCATGAGAAATCTGCATCTAATAATTAATTTCTAACCTGCCTCCAGAATGAATGAGTACAACCATATATTACTGACAGGTTGCGATAAGTAGTTGTATACCGCTAACATCAACCAGTAGGGCTTTTCTTCAGCTAGCCATATCGAAGTTCGCTAAACACCGGATGTCTGTTTCTCTTATTCAGAGCAGCATTCATGAGTGATGTGCTCAGTTTGACATACTTTAAAGAACCAAATTAACCTAGACCATCCGATTTCTGACTAGCTGTTTGGGCGAACTGGTAACATCATGTATGAAATTTGAAATTTATTCAATTCGAAGAGGTGAAATTCCACAATAGATTCCTTTGAAAACCTTTGAAAATGATAATCAAGAAAGCAAGTGTAAATGCATTCAGCAGTATTCCCAACAATCCTACAACTATTTTTTTCTTTCCTTCATGTTGTCAGTGGAACATACGGTTTGAAGCGTTCAACTATGGGGTTTCAGTATTCATGGTGTTGTTATTTCCATGGGGCAACCTTCTTTCTTTACTAGGAACTATTAGAATGCCAGAAAGGAGTACTGGACAGCCAGCCGTTTCGTCCTATTTTAGAATTATTCAGCATTACGCACCCACTACAATTCCAAGACCTTCTAGCCACAAGACTAGCAAGCTCGTAGACCATTAATCCAACGGGACCTGATCCAACGGTCGATCGCTTCCAAGCCTGGGTTACATGAGTGTGCCTGACAGGCATTTTATCACTGTACCACTGCCTGGCTGTCCAATCATTCTTATCAGTCACTTTATAGACCAAATTACCATGTCTATAATTTCCTACATGACTTGAAGTGAAGTACATTAAGCTATTGGTTACAAAAAAAGATATTACTGGATGGAGGATTTCATCATGAGCTGGCATCAGTTAGCGAACAACCGGAAAACCTGGTAGTACTGGACAGTTGTTTTATGGTGAAGTCCCCCACCCAATCAAACAAAACCCCTACAAAAAAACCAACACTTGAAAATTAATCTTATGGTCACTAGCGACTGGCCCTATTCAGGCGGTTAACCTGGGTTTCTAGTGGGAAGCCGTGACCAGTAGGGTAGAGCAGGTTGTAGATGAGGCATTAACTCATCGAAGAAGACATTACGAAATGGTCGTGCTATGTCGTGAATATTGGCAGAAGTTAGAATTCATGGACTGGCCATTGGATCTGGTCCCAGTGGCTGATGAATGATCTATGAGCTGGCTAGTCTTTTGTCCAGAAGGTCCTAGGTTTGAACCCCTGTGGGTGCTTACCGTTGAAGAGTCCCAAACTACGACGAAACAGTTGTCCAGTACTCCCAAGTTTTTCAGTGGTTCTGTAGTTAATGTCAGCTCATGATGAAATCCTCTATCTAATCAAATAAAATCCCTACAAAATCAAAACTTGGAAAAAAGATTTTGTTTTAATGAAGATTTATAAAATAAAGATATTTCCTTTAAATTTGTAAAATTTCTTCTCGGTAAAAATTAGGATATTTTGCTATGATAGTTATTTTTATTTTAACTAGATTGTGAATGACAGTACTAAGGCTTTATACTAACCGCCTATGTTTCAAAAAAAAATTCAAATCACTGATTTGTTTGAATAAACAAACGATACACTATTGTACCCTATTGAACGATATTTCGGATACGCTTGTTTTGCACATGACTTAGTTGAATAATTAATTATTTAATTTAAAGACTTTTTAAAGTTATATGAATATTTATAATAAATGACTATCAATTTAATATCAGATTGTATGTATTCGTGTAATTTCACTGTTTGATTTATCCAATGAACAGATTCATATGAATTCAGCTTTATACCACTATTCCCTAATTTTATAATTATATTTTGATGTGGCCATAAAGTGAATTCATTTAGAGAACCATTGAAAATTCAGCAGGGAGCGTTGGACGTCTGTTTTGTCCTTATTTGGGACTCATCACAGCATGCACTGATGATCTCATGAGGGATCGAACCCACAACATTCTTGTTACCAGGCTAAGCTCGTTGACTATTTTAGACACTAGGATAGGCTTTTCAATAAAATACCTGGTGATTGAAGCTGAAATGAAACTTTGATTTGCAGTGAGGATTCAAATCAAAGGCTTCCGAATTATTTAGTTGAGAACTCTGCTGACTGAAGTATGAGGAAAATGTCGAGGTGTCATGGGACATGGATGATATGCTACTGTCCGTCCATCATCATACTAGCCACCCACCAGGTGTCCTCCTGACTATCGTAATCATAATGAATGAGGACAGAGAGAGAGAAGGTTGTTAAATGAGACATGAGATCATCTGGTATGAACTTTGGTAGCTCACCTAGAAAACCACTGTATTTGTGAAATGTGGAAAATGAGCCATCTTGCTGGGTATTATAGTTATGATGCTACTACATGTTATGTGATTCACAACGGAAAACTCTTAGAAGCAGTCGAAGTGAAGATAGGAGTTAGACAAGTCTGCCTACCCACTATCACCAATGATATTCCTAGTTGCGGTGGAGTGAAACCATGCCAAATGCAGCAAGAAGTGAAAAGACAGGAATATGTTGGACTGACAAGAAGATTGTAGAAGACATGGACTTTGTAGACAATTTATGCCTGATGTCGGACAAAAATGGAGATAGATTGGAGGGAAACAACATTTTGTTAGAAGAAGCAGGCAGAGGACACAGAACTTCATGTGAAAATAGACTAGATGAAGGTGATGAATATACCTGACAACCAACAACAATACATCATCATTAACGGAATAAGTGACCCTTTTCACCTATCTAGGCAGTATCATTCCAGCTGCAGGCGGTGACACAGATGTCGCACACGATGGTCAAGGCCAATCAGAATTAGAAAAGCAAGACAGACGTCCTTTAATCTGATATCAGTGAGGAAATCTACTGCACTCTCTACCAGGAACATGATTCATATCTTCCACACTTATGTTAAGCAAGTGTTTCTACATGGTTCAGAGACCTTGAGTGTTGTGTAAAGGATTTCAAACAAGCTACTATGGATTGTTATCAACAACCTGTAAGAATAAATAGAAGGGAAATTCGACAAGTGGACCAACTAAGAACTTTCCACCTAAGAAATATGCGGAAATATATGAAGATGGATTGAACACACGCTTCAGAAACTGTTGAGTGACATCAAACAAAAAACCATCCAAACAAAACCAACCAAACAACAAAATGATCATACTAGGACGAAACAGCTGTCCAGTACTCCCTGTCGGTTTTCTAATGGTTCTCTAACCGACGTCAACTGATGATGTAATCCTGTAACCAGTAAATCAAATCCCTACAAACCACTACTTGAATATCGATGAGATGCTCACTAGCGACTGGCCCTACTCAGGTAGGTAATTACCTGGGCTGGTTCTAGTAAGAAGTCGTGACCAGTAGGGTGCAGCAGGTAGGGTGTGAGGACAAATACTTGCCGAAGACATTGGCTAGCAGTTGCGCTATATCGTGAATTGGCAGAAGTTGAAATTCATGTTCTGGCCATTTGATCAGGCCCCATTGGCTTAATGGTCTACGAGCTCGCCAGCCTTGTAACCAGAAGGTAATGAGTTTGAACCCCGGTGGCCGCGTACTGACAAACAGCCCCAAAATAGGCTGACGAAACAGCTGGTTGTCCAGTACTCCCTGTTGATTTTCCAATGGTTCTCTAACCAATGTCAGCTCATGATGAAATCCTGTAATCAAAAAACATCCAGTGGAATTCGAACGGAAAACGACGAGTTGGGAGTCCTTGGGTGACTTGGAGGATATCGTGTGGGTAGCGTATGAAAGCTTACTGGTGATCATAGAGCCCGGTTAGTGAGGACTACTGGTAACAGGGTGAATTAATGATATATTGCTGAAGCCTGTATGCTCCACTCGATACTCATGGGACAAATAATGATAATATTGGTTAAAAAAATTTCGAAAAAATCACTATTATTTTGGTTATGAAAGTATGACTAGTCAGTTTTCAAAATTTTTGACCATTTCTTTTTTAATGATCGAAATTCGAATCCTAGACACATTTAACCGAGGACCGAGAGTTTAAGTCATGTGAAAATATTGCCTAGTACATTTTTCAAATCACTGCTACAACTTCATTGTCAGTTTAGATTCGTTGGGTTTATAAATAAGCAGTGTGATAAAACTTTCGGAGAATTTTAATGAAACTGCTCACATCATCTGTCAATGTCATCTAACTCAACGAATTTATAACAATCACTTATTTCTTGCATGGTGACACATACCACTGATTGATTGATTGATTGATTGATTGATATGAGTAGTCATATCGACCAGTTGTGCTTGTCAGCCTGATCAAGGTGATTTGAACACCAGACGACTTCATAGCTCGTTTTTGCCCACATAGTTAAGAGATGAGGCTGTTTTCGTGTTGAATTCCTTTTCCCCTTTAACTGTACAAACGCATGTTCGGCGAGCATCCTAAATGCACTTATATACGGTCTCTTTTTCATGAAGGACAGAAGTAACAAAAGTGATGACTTGTCACAACCATAGTGATCAATATTAGTCAGTGAAATGCATAAGAGGAGTTGAATAAATGTACTAGAGTTACGTAATAAGATGAACAATTCAACGAATGATTTGTAAACAGAATGTTCATAAAAACGAAAGAAAAAAATAGGGAATTATGTAAGAGTTCTAAAGAAATACAAAAGTTATAAGGAGTCAGCAAAATCAACTAACCAAAGTTATTAGAAGACTCCATCGCTAAACATCGCAATTGTTCCTAAGAAGACTCTCTTCTTCATGAACCTAGAATTCAAAGGTGACATCGCAGCGGAAATTCTCAGAAACCACCTTTTTAAATATCTGAAGAAGACATTTCCAACAGCCAACTTATATATCACATTCTCTAGCAGACAGTTAGTCCAGTATAACGTTAAGGATAAGATACCGGTTTCCGTCACTTCAATGTGTATTTATCAATTCACTTGCTCGTGTGGAGCAAAGTATATCGGCCGTACGCAAGTTCAAGTCCACAAACGTACCCTGGAACACTGTCGAGCTTGGGTAGCCAGAGGAGAAAAGAAGAATAGCAGCAGCTCTATCCTCGAACACCTCGGTATGAATGCTTCACAATGCTACACAGAGTCCCCCAATATTGTACAAGAGGACTTCGCATACGCCATCCTGTACTTAGGTGAAGTATTAGCTATTCGAGATCTGAGACCAGACCTCTGCATTCAAAACCGATACATACATTCTGTCGCTCTGTCGTGGCCAGAGTGAAGTTCTTACCATAATTTTGCTTCTTTTTTCTTATGTAAGTCCATTATTATTATTGTTATTACTACTATTATTTTATTATCATTATTATTTTCATCATCCATATTTTATTACCCCTCTATTACTGTTTATTAATAACATTACGTTTTCATACAGATTTTATATAAGAACACCTTATTGCTTTTCCATCAGTTCGTTTCCATTCTACACGAGCTTATTGATTAGTCATTATTTCACACTTATTACGTCATGCCAACTTCTGCCTTCTAGGTTACACCCTGCCTTATGTAATACATTTTTCGAGGAGAAATTTCACCAGTATCTGATTAGTATAAAGATTTCTTTGTTTAATAGAATTACGACTGTACAGCTCATGAAAATGAATCGTCGGAAAAAGAAAAAAAGTTGTTGCCATGATAGCAGAAGTGGTTGTGTGCATCGCTGAGGTTCTCTTAACTGAATGGTTAGGGCTTCAGTAAGGCAAAGGAGATGAAAGCATATTACACTTAGCAGGTTTTTCCTCACTTTGTAGATGGATTTGAAGGAGGCTTTACTGAGATGGAATAATCACCGTTGACAAGGTGTCTGATTATTTCAATCCTATTACAGCCACTACTACCTTTCTGCAGCTATGAGGGATAGTGTTCTTGAACCGGTTTTAGTTATGATAGGCGCTGATACGTTTTGACGATGTACCTAGTTCCACAGCAACAGGTGAAGTATGTGTACATATATAAGTGGTCAGATGCGAGATTAATATTAACAACTATGATTGTGACAACTCATCACCTTTGTTACTACCCTGTTTCATGAAAAGCAAAATTGGATTTAAACGCAACTGTGCAGCTAAAGGGGAAAATGGATTTTTTGAAAAGAGCCTTTTCGTTGAATTACATGACTGAACCACTATGTGTGTGTGTGTAAACCTTGAACCTAGTTTTCATGCTTACAGCTTCGTACCATTTCGGCGTATCTGCGATCTCGAAAGATTGAATTCATCGTCAGGCATTTTAACCCACACCACCTAGTGCTTTCATTAAAGAAACATTTATGTTGAACTACTTGGGCTCGCGACTTCAGTCAAAGTGCATCGTGATGGTGAGTTAACTAATTTTGTGGTCATATTAACAAGTGAACCAAAGGCCTTCCGTAGCTTATCTCTACTTCACTGTGTTCTCATCCATCCTTTTCACCACGATTACACAAAATTTTTCATTACATAACTTGTGAAATAATAGGCTAATAATATGCACTGCTGGTGGATGTGGGCAATTGAAGACCAAGCGTGTCAGTCAGTGGTGCCAGCTAGGCAGATGAAACACTGAATGTCCATTTCGCCTTATTGCAGAGGACGTATTTATGTGCTTTATAGAAGGAACCAGGTGTAAATAGCTGAATCAACTCAAACAACTAGGAATTCCAGCCAGCTACTTAAGTGAACTAGTAATAAGTGGAACACACAAGTGTTCAGACTGCTTTCTAATATTACTAGTTTTCAACGGCCAACACAAATCAGTAGTATAATCCTACTACCATGATATTTTTGCTTGTTTTCTTGACTGTTTGTTATTTATGGCCGTCAGGCTTATCAAATATTGTGATCTGAATATTTCAGGTTTCCTGTGAAGAAAAATTAGATAAATTTCTATCGAAAAAGTTTGTTATTCTCAGATAACTGAAGAGTAGGTGGATTTGCTTTTTGCTTTCAATATAGTATAGTCATAACACAAGAATAATAATTATGGCCTGTTCCTGAAAAAATTAATCATATTTCCTAACTGGATTGGTTTGAAGGGATTGATCACTTCAAAAGACTCTTCAGTCGATTAGCACCTGCAACCCGCTCAGAAATACCACCAATAGCATGCACAGAACCGCCAGCCATTGGACATCAATCTTACAGTGAAAGCAAAAAAATTTTGAATGAGGTCAGGCTAATGAATGCCGACCAGGAAGGCAGTAGGACCAGATGGAATTCCACCCCCGCCCCTGAAGCAATGGAAACGCCAACAACTTTGTTCAGCAGCTATTCGACAGTGCCACGTGTCAGGTGATTCACAACGGAAAGCTCAGAGAGGCGTTCACAGTGAATACAGTAGTAAGACAAGGCTGTCTGATTATTATAATTGATGATGTACATTAGTGAGGTGGGTTGCATTGTGCATCAGACTATGGAAAGGGAGTGGGTACACAGGAATACTCTGAACTGATCGATACAAAGACTGGAAGATCTGGATTTCGTGCGTGGAAGATTTTTGTTTAATGTCACACAAACTCGAAGACTTGAAGACAGGCGAAAACCAACAAAGTGGAAGAAGAAGAGGCTGGGGGCGAAGATAGAATTTCAGGTGAACATAGAGACGGTGGTAATGCAGGTGATGAAGATGAACACTCACCACCAGCAACAGTTACAAAGACAACAAGAGCGACCGGCACCAGGTGACGTCAAAGGAAGAAATTTGAAAGACGTTACTTTCTTCACTTATCTGACAGGGCACAACCGTTTCAAATAAAGGCAGTTGGAACGGATGAAAATGTCAAAGCCAGTCAGTCAGCCAGAATTGGAAAGGCAAGAGACGCCTTCATCAACCTGAAACCACAGTGGGTGTCACGAAAAGGTGATCCAAGATTTTTCAGGCTTTTACCAACAGCTGCATACTTCGTTGGCTCCAAACTAAAGATCAAATGAATAGGTAACTGGCCAGAGGAGGATCTGGACTTTGCCGATGTGATATATGTCTGATTTCCCACAAACTGGAAGATATGCAAGTGAAAAGCAACAAGTTGGCACAAGAAGAATCAAAGATAGGACTTCACTTCAGGTGAACATAGATGAAACAGAGGAAGGTGATGAAGATTCCTGGCCAACACCTACAGCCACAGCAACAACAGACAACAATCAGCCAGCATAAATGGGAGGAACATGAAAGAAACAGCCTCCTTCACCTACCCAACTACCTGGGAAGCATCGTTTCAACTACAGGTGAACGCAACTGACGAGGATATCAAAGCAAGAATCGAGAAAGCAAGACAAGCTTTCATTACTCTCAAATCTGTGTGGAGGTCAACATCACTCAGCATGAAAACGAATATAAGATCCGGATTTTCAACTCCAATGTGAAGTCAGTCAGTGCTTCTTACTATACGGATCAGAGACTTGGCCAGTGCGTCATAAAGAGCATCTCAAACAAACTACAGACCTTCATCAACAGGTGTCTTCGCTCAAGACCACTCAAGATCAGATAGCCGGCCAGAAAAGATCAGCAACAGGGATCCCTGGGAATGAGCGAACCAACACAGCAGGAACCGATTGTGCAACATATAGGCAGGAAGAAATGTAGACGGATAGGCTGGCCATACTCTGAGAAAACAAACCATCAAGTGAGTGACATCACTAGACGAGCCATTGCTCGAGTGGAACCTGGCCGAAACGGAAGCGGATGGCGAGTTGGTCGTCATTGCAAGGGTGACTTGGAGGAGGTCATGTGAAGAGGAGATGAAAGTAGGTGAGCAGACTTGGAGCGGGGTGAAAAAGTTGTCAGAAAACCGAAGGCAATGAAGGTGTGCAGCTGAAGCGGTATGTTCCTCTAGGAATCAAAGAATATAACAATAATAAATAATAATTGGCTAGAAAGAATCATTATCAAGAAACTCTGGCTGGAAACAAACCAATCAACGAATAGCCTATTACTCAACAAATATGTAGGAGAAAAGTGGAGATGGATAGATTAAGCATACGTTGATGAGGCCGTCAGATGATGTTGTCCGCAATGTAGCCCATTGCTCGAGTGGAATCCGGATGGTAATTGACGAATGTGTCGTCGGTTTGAGGGTTCATGATTGACCTCTTGTAGGACTGTATTGGATACTTTTGATTGAACACTAGTTGATAGCTGGTGTAATTTGTCAGGTGCTTTGTTTGATCCAGACTGAATTCTATCAGTCAAGCTTGCAATGTGACCACCATGCACCGAAGATAGGACTAGACACATTACACTAGTTACTGACTAGTGTTCGATGAGAAATATCCAATACAGTCCTACAGGATTGAATAGTTCATTGGTAACGTCCCTGACTGCAGCACTGGCTGGTAATGTGGGTTCGAATCTCACAAGAGACATGCGTTGTTCCTTCAAGATTGCAGATACACCTCGCTAACCAACTGGTGAATGCCAACTAACACCAAAACCTAGGTCCAAGACCTCCTCCCAATTGCCTTCGACCATCTAATACAAACAATTCACAGTGCACCGTGATGGTGAGCCACCTAACATGGTGGCCATATTGCAAGCTTGACTGATAGAATTCAGTCTGCACCAAAGATAGGACTAGACATATATTACGCTAGTTACTGACTAGTGTCCACTCAAAGTATATATATATATATATATATATATATATATATATATATATATATATATATATGCAACACATACACTTATCTGACGACTTTTACACTCAACAATATCGCCTTGAGATGTGTACCAAATTTCAAGGTGACTGAAATTAGGAGAGACAGAGAAATGCAACACACACTCACAGAACATGCTCATGCACAGCATAGATATTCATTATTGCAAATGAAAT
>CALYDD020000101.1:0-33494 GCA_944472135.2 Trichobilharzia regenti | reverse complement strand
TTTTAGGTTTCTCCACGAGTTTATTAATCATTCCTCCTGGTGACCTTGAACGTGATTGGTTGTTTATGTATGTTTTCACACCTTCTAGGTTACTTGTGTTGGAACTGATTGTTTCTGTGACTTGAACTTTGGCCAATCGTGTGTGAAGTTTCTTTCTTATTGGTTGACAAATTTTGTCTATCTCGATGTGTATATTGATTGATGATTCACTGGAATGCCAAGCTTCTAAAAATTCTCTAGCATTCTTGTTATTTCCTTTGTCTAATATTTGAACGTTGTCCCAGTCTAATTGATGTCCGTGGTTGTCTGTGTGTAGTGAAATGAGGGAGTGTATATCATGTCTTTTGACGGCTAGCTTATGTTCGTGGATACGAAGACGAAGGGGACGTCCACTTTGGCCAATGTAGTGTTTTTCACAGTTGTTACAGTTTATTTTGTAGATGATGTTGGTTTTGTCTTCTTTTGCTGTTGAGTCTTTTGGTTGACATAGAATTGAGTGCGGCGACTTTGTTGGTTTGTGTACGACGTCAATTCCTAAAGGTTTGAAGAGTCTTTTAGTGATTTCTGAGATATCCTTTATATATGGTAAGGCGATTTTCTTTGTTGTTTCCTTGGTGGCTTTTGTTTTGGTAGGTTGGCTTGGGGGTATATGTTTCTTGATGAAATTCCGGGGATATCCATTCTTTTGGAAGACGTCCATGAGATACCTTTCTTCAATTTTTCCTAAGGTGGGAGTGCTGCAATGAGTCCTTGCTCTCTTGAATAGTGTTTGTATGCAGTTCCTTTTGTGTGCTATTGGGTTGTTGCTGTTGTAATTCCGTATTTGGTCTGTGTGAGTTGATTTCCTATAAACTTGAGTTTCTAATTCTCCTGTAGTTGTTCGCCTGACTAAGACGTCCAAAAATGGTATTTTGTTCTCGGATTCCTCTTCTCTTGTGAATTTGATGTCGTTGAAGACGTTGTTTATTAAGTTGTGAGTTTTGTCTAATTCGTTTCTTTTGATTATTACAAATGTGTCGTCGACGTAGCGTATCCAAATCTTGGGTTTGATCTTTGGTAGAATTATGTTTTCGAGTCTTTGCATCACTGCTTCTGCAATCAAACCTGATATTGGCGATCCCATGGGTGTTCCTTTGACTTGTTCATATATTTGGCCGTTGAATTGGAAGTATGTTGTTAGGCATAGATTTATGCATTCCATCCAGCTTGTGTGTTGCATTTTTGATTGTTGTGGAAGTTGTTCGTCGTTGCTAAGTAATTGCTCCATGGTTTCTTTTGCTAGTTTTTGTCCGATAGAGGTATATAATGCTGTCACGTCGAAGGATACCATTATTTCTTGTTCATCTATTTGGATGTCTCTGATTTTCTCTAGGAATTGGATAGCAGAGTTGATGGAGTGATCACAGGATTCCGTTAGGTGTTTTAGTTTTCTGTATAATTCCTTGGACAAATTATATGTTGGAGTTCCTGGGAGTGATACAATTGGTCGTAACGGGATATTTGCCTTGTGTATTTTGGGTCTGCCGTAGAATCGAGGTAGGACTGGTCCATTGGGTTTCATTCGCCATTGGTCTTGTTTTGTGATCTGTCCAGTTTTGCTGAGCTTGTTTAAGGTCCTTTGGATGCGGTTGTCCAATGTTTGTATGGGATTTGTTGGGAGTTCTTGATATACATCTTCATCTTTGAGTAGTTCTTCAGCTTTCTTGGTGTATTCTTCTCTGTCCATGACTACTGTTGTTCTTCCTTTGTCGGCTGGTAAAATGACGATGTCCTTCCTATTTTTCAGCTTTTTGAGGGCCTTTAGTTCTTGAGAGTTGAGTTGTGTGTGTTGTCTTTTCTGTTTGACCATTGGTACAATTGTTTGGCGTATTTCTTCCTGTGTTTCCTCGTTCAAGTTTGATGATTTGAGTAATGATTCAAGGGCAGCGAAGAAATCAGTTTTTGAAGCATCTCCGGTGTTGTAGTTTAATCCTTTTTGTAGTAGTTGTTGTTCCATTTTTGATAGTGGTTGTTTTGATAGGTTGACTACGCAGTCTATGGGCGTATTGTCTGGTTGTTGTTTTCTAATCTTGGCTAGCTTGGTTTTGAGGACTCTTCGTCTTTGTTCTCTGTGTTTTCCACTTGACAGTGAAATTGCGGTGATCAGCGTTGACAGGTGTTCTTGGTTAAGGGTTTTCTCTAATTTTGCTTTTTGGACATCTATTATTTGTTGATATTTGTTGATCCGATAATGTGCGTCCGTAATCATTAATTTGACCATTCGTCTTCCACATTGTTCGGCCAATTTCCATCCCATTGGGCAGTTGACTGGTGGCTTGTATCTTACACTGTTTGGTAGGATTGAATGACGAAGGCACTCATGGAGAAAGAATAATTGTTCTCTGGTGGATCCTTGCCTTTTGGCGAAGACTTCCCACTTTCGAACAGAGAGAAGCGTATCCCGCTCGTAAGATTTAGATATGATAGAGAAGATTTGTAGCTCAGGTGGATAATTTTGATGTGGTTTTGTTCTCTGAGCTGGATAGTTAGTTTGCGAAGCTTTCATCACCTTACTGGGTGACATCTTCAGCGCACACTTCAAATTGAAGTGAGCTTTTAGGTTTCTCCACGAGTTTATTAATCATTCCTCCTGGTGACCTTGAACGTGATTGGTTGTTTATGTATGTTTTCACACCTTCTAGGTTACTTGTGTTGGAACTGATTGTTTCTGTGACTTGAACTTTGGCCAATCGTGTGTGAAGTTTCTTTCTTATTGGTTGACAAATTTTGTCTATCTCGATGTGTATATTGATTGATGATTCACTGGAATGCCAAGCTTCTAAAAATTCTCTAGCATTCTTGTTATTTCCTTTGTCTAATATTTGAACGTTGTCCCAGTCTAATTGATGTCCGTGGTTGTCTGTGTGTAGTGAAATGAGGGAGTGTATATCATGTCTTTTGACGGCTAGCTTATGTTCGTGGATACGAAGACGAAGGGGACGTCCACTTTGGCCAATGTAGTGTTTTTCACAGTTGTTACAGTTTATTTTGTAGATGATGTTGGTTTTGTCTTCTTTTGCTGTTGAGTCTTTTGGTTGACATAGAATTGAGTGCAGCGACTTTGTTGGTTTGTGTACGACGTCAATTCCTAAAGGTTTGAAGAGTCTTTTAGTGATTTCTGAGATATCCTTTATATATGGTAAGGCGATTTTCTTTGTTGTTTCCTTGGTGGCTTTTGTTTTGGTAGGTTGGCTTGGGGGTATATGTTTCTTGATGAAATTCCGGGGATATCCATTCTTTTGGAAGACGTCCATGAGATACCTTTCTTCAATTTTTCCTAAGGTGGGAGTGCTGCAATGAGTCCTTGCTCTCTTGAATAGTGTTTGTATGCAGTTCCTTTTGTGTGCTATTGGGTTGTTGCTGTTGTAATTCCGTATTTGGTCTGTGTGAGTTGATTTCCTATAAACTTGAGTTTCTAATTCTCCTGTAGTTGTTCGCCTGACTAAGACGTCCAAAAATGGTATTTTGTTCTCGGATTCCTCTTCTCTTGTGAATTTGATGTCGTTGAAGACGTTGTTTATTAAGTTGTGAGTTTTGTCTAATTCGTTTCTTTTGATTATTACAAATGTGTCGTCGACGTAGCGTATCCAAATCTTGGGTTTGATCTTTGGTAGAATTATGTTTTCGAGTCTTTGCATCACTGCTTCTGCAATCAAACCTGATATTGGCGATCCCATGGGTGTTCCTTTGACTTGTTCATATATTTGGCCGTTGAATTGGAAGTATGTTGTTAGGCATAGATTTATGCATTCCATCCAGCTTGTGTGTTGCATTTTTGATTGTTGTGGAAGTTGTTCGTCGTTGCTAAGTAATTGCTCCATGGTTTCTTTTGCTAGTTTTTGTCCGATAGAGGTATATAATGCTGTCACGTCGAAGGATACCATTATTTCTTGTTCATCTATTTGGATGTCTCTGATTTTCTCTAGGAATTGGATAGCAGAGTTGATGGAGTGATCACAGGATTCCGTTAGGTGTTTTAGTTTTCTGTATAATTCCTTGGACAAATTATATGTTGGAGTTCCTGGGAGTGATACAATTGGTCGTAACGGGATATTTGCCTTGTGTATTTTGGGTCTGCCGTAGAATCGAGGTAGGACTGGTCCATTGGGTTTCATTCGCCATTGGTCTTGTTTTGTGATCTGTCCAGTTTTGCTGAGCTTGTTTAAGGTCCTTTGGATGCGGTTGTCCAATGTTTGTATGGGATTTGTTGGGAGTTCTTGATATACATCTTCATCTTTGAGTAGTTCTTCAGCTTTCTTGGTGTATTCTTCTCTGTCCATGACTACTGTTGTTCTTCCTTTGTCGGCTGGTAAAATGACGATGTCCTTCCTATTTTTCAGCTTTTTGAGGGCCTTTAGTTCTTGAGAGTTGAGTTGTGTGTGTTGTCTTTTCTGTTTGACCATTGGTACAATTGTTTGGCGTATTTCTTCCTGTGTTTCCTCGTTCAAGTTTGATGATTTGAGTAATGATTCAAGGGCAGCGAAGAAATCAGTTTTTGAAGCATCTCCGGTGTTGTAGTTTAATCCTTTTTGTAGTAGTTGTTGTTCCATTTTTGATAGTGGTTGTTTTGATAGGTTGACTACGCAGTCTATGGGCGTATTGTCTGGTTGTTGTTTTCTAATCTTGGCTAGCTTGGTTTTGAGGACTCTTCGTCTTTGTTCTCTGTGTTTTCCACTTGACAGTGAAATTGCGGTGATCAGCGTTGACAGGTGTTCTTGGTTAAGGGTTTTCTCTAATTTTGCTTTTTGGACATCTATTATTTGTTGATATTTGTTGATCCGATAATGTGCGTCCGTAATCATTAATTTGACCATTCGTCTTCCACATTGTTCGGCCAATTTCCATCCCATTGGGCAGTTGACTGGTGGCTTGTATCTTACACTGTTTGGTAGGATTGAATGACGAAGGCACTCATGGAGAAAGAATAATTGTTCTCTGGTGGATCCTTGCCTTTTGGCGAAGACTTCCCACTTTCGAACAGAGAGAAGCGTATCCCGCTCGTAAGATTTAGATATGATAGAGAAGATTTGTAGCTCAGGTGGATAATTTTGATGTGGTTTTGTTCTCTGAGCTGGATAGTTAGTTTGCGAAGCTTTCATCACCTTACTGGGTGACATCTTCAGCGCACACTTCAAATTGAAGTGAGCTTTTAGGTTTCTCCACGAGTTTATTAATCATTCCTCCTGGTGACCTTGAACGTGATTGGTTGTTTATGTATGTTTTCACACCTTCTAGGTTACTTGTGTTGGAACTGATTGTTTCTGTGACTTGAACTTTGGCCAATCGTGTGTGAAGTTTCTTTCTTATTGGTTGACAAATTTTGTCTATCTCGATGTGTATATTGATTGATGATTCACTGGAATGCCAAGCTTCTAAAAATTCTCTAGCATTCTTGTTATTTCCTTTGTCTAATATTTGAACGTTGTCCCAGTCGAATTGATGTCCGTGGTTGTCTGTGTGTAGTGAAATGAGGGAGTGTATATCATGTCTTTTGACGGCTAGCTTATGTTCGTGGATACGAAGACGAAGGGGACGTCCACTTTGGCCAATGTAGTGTTTTTCACAGTTGTTACAGTTTATTTTGTAGATGATGTTGGTTTTGTCTTCTTTTGCTGTTGAGTCTTTTGGTTGACATAGAATTGAGTGCGGCGACTTTGTTGGTTTGTGTACGACGTCAATTCCTAAAGGTTTGAAGAGTCTTTTAGTGATTTCTGAGATATCCTTTATATATGGTAAGGCGATTTTCTTTGTGTTTTCCTTGGTGGCTTTTGTTTTGGTAGGTTGGCTTGGGGGTATATGTTTCTTGATGAAATTCCGGGGATATCCATTCTTTTGGAAGACGTCCATGAGATACCTTTCTTCAATTTTTCCTAAGGTGGGAGTGCTGCAATGAGTCCTTGCTCTCTTGAATAGTGTTTGTATGCAGTTCCTTTTGTGTGCTATTGGGTTGTTGCTGTTGTAATTCCGTATTTGGTCTGTGTGAGTTGATTTCCTATAAACTTGAGTTTCTAATTCTCCTGTAGTTGTTCGCCTGACTAAGACGTCCAAAAATGGTATTTTGTTCTCGGATTCCTCTTCTCTTGTGAATTTGATGTCGTTGAAGACGTTGTTTATTAAGTTGTGAGTTTTGTCTAATTCGTTTCTTTTGATTATTACAAATGTGTCGTCGACGTAGCGTATCCAAATCTTGGGTTTGATCTTTGGTAGAATTATGTTTTCGAGTCTTTGCATCACTGCTTCTGTCAATGGAGTTGAAGATTGAACGATCAATTCTTGGTTGTTTGCTCAAAATCAACTTCCTCGATTTTCGCGGAAGCATCAATACGACAGTCATCGTCTCATCGGTCGCTGTTCAGAAAGAAGATTGAAACATCGTCAGAAGTAATGCAGAGATTTATTATTGTAATATTTGTTTTCAGACCTTAGTTTTCTTAGTTGCTTAGTTCGTTTATTCCTTTTATATGTTGGTGTAACAATACAAAATATCAAACGGCAGATCGGTGTTTTGGTTTTTGCGTCCGTTATAACTAAGCGTTTCTGAGAAATGTAAGAACAGCGTGGGCCCGAGCGTAGCGAGAGCTGGGCATTAACGGTTTATGAGACTTTGCTGACAGTTTCTGACGATAGAAACAGATCTGGCGGATTGAAACAGTTGGTGAAATTTTGGATAGTCGCCGTTCATCTTTCCTGGTGCCGGTCAAGTCCTCTTTGAACAAGCAATATCTGGAACTTTTTTGGAATTGGGTCAAGTTCAACAATGCCTGGGTCAAAGAAGGGACAGAGTGTCTTGGATGCAAACAGGAAAGTAAGTCATGGTGACTTGTCTGTTAATTGTAACGATGTGTCTGATGTTAAACATGATATGGTTGATGTTACTGTTTCGCCGTTCAGGGATAATAGGAACATCAAACTCCCTAAATTAGAACCACGATGTTTTGATGGAAACCCGGTCGATTATTTACAATTTGTAAAGGAGTTTGAGATCATGTTGAGTGGTTTTTTATTAAATGATGAATTGAAATTGATGTATTTGATGAGATATTGCACTGGAGATGCTGCAAGAGCTATACAGTGTTGTAAGTTTATGAAGCCAAAGGAGGGCTACGATGAGGCTATGAGCATATTACGCCAAAGGTTTGGAAGACCCTCGATGATTGCAGGAAAATTATTCGAGGCTGTTGAGGGTAATGGTGGTCAGTTACAGGATGACTCCCAGGCACTCACTGAGTTTTTGGATAATTTGCTAATTTACAAGAATGGAATGATTTCGATGAATCGAATGAGTGACCTCAACTCGAGTTTTATCCTAGAAGTAATAGCAAGACGTCTACCTACTCGACTGCAAAGGAAGTGGGTGAAGATAAGCTCCCGTATGGAGGATGAGGGTATCGAGCCAAAGTTTGATGATATCCTGAAACTGGTAAATACTAGTGTCAATCAATCTATGAGCAAGTTTTCCAGTCTGTTAGATCTCACCCCTAGAATAGAGCAGTCTGAGGGGAAAACGCACTCATTGATGACGAATAAGCCTCAGAGAGGTGGATATCGAGAAGACTCCATGATGTCTAGTAATGCATATAGACCTAGTGAGTGTAACAGGTTTCGTAGTACATCCTCAACAGATAAGTTACAAGATGCAAGACAAACACGGCTTTGTTCTACACGTGTGCAAGAGGTGCATACAGAAGTGAACTGTGAACCAGTGAGCAAGTTCAGTGATAAGCTAAATGTAAACTCCAGGTCTGACTCCAAATTGTGTGACGATAACGGTGTTGTGAAAAAGTCTGTAGTTGCAACTGGTAAGCCGTTGCTGAATAGAGTGTCACAGAATAGAGTTGCTGCTTCAGAGTGCAGTTCTGACTCCAAAAGTTTAGAAAGTATAACTAGTCAGAGTGAAGATATAAAACCTTTAATGATTTGTGAGGAGGAACCAAAATTGTCTACTTCTGTTATTAAAGAGTTTGAAAATGATGAACTTGACGGTAAATTGGATATTTGTGATAATGATCATGATAGTGCAGATTTGTCTTTGGTTGATCATGATGAGATGATAGATATGCCTACTACTGCTAAGTTAAATAAAGGTTCTGTACAACTTGGACGTGAAGTAGAAATAAATGCAGATTCAGTTGCAGAAGGCATGCATACTTGTAAGACCGACAGTGGGAGTGATCAGCATGTAGCCCACCTATCATCAGATGCTAGTGTTAAACCTGAGCTGATAGTAAAAGACAGCAGTGGTGGTGGTCTTGCAGGTAGACAAATTTCTGAAAAGCGAACAAGAACAGCTTCTGATCCACTACTAAGTTCATCACCTTGTGTCACTCAGTCATCGTTGGTGCTGTCATCCACAATGAAACAGACACCCATCAACTCAACTATCTTGTGCAATGACTATGGTAGTATCAGTTCGTTTGAAAGGACGAATATCAATGGTCAGTTTAGTGTGGATAATCCAAGTGTAAAGGAGAGAGTTATTGTTAAATTGACTTGCACGAATAAAGGCATTTCTAGTTTCAAGTTACTATTTGAATGTTATTATCTTTGGTGTAAATTACTCTGTTTCTATACTTGGTTGATGAGATATGTCGTGTGTTTGTTCGTCATCTATATTTTACGATACAATGACATGGGCGTGTTGCCGTTCAGATTTGAGGATATAGCTGATAGAAGGAAGTTAGCAAATGAACTCTTCGACGATTTTCCAACCTAGGGCGTCAACCTGAGAAGGGTTGTAGGCGTACTGCCGTAAGTCCTACAGTTCTTCAAAGGGTAGCGCATCAATGAGCAGTCCAATGTGCTTGGTGTATGATCTTGTACATATGTTCATGTTGTATATACTGAATTGATATCATCTGTCATCTAGCTGTTGGTAATTCTGTTTGTGTCCGGACGACTTCCACTTGGATCCTCAACCTGAGAAGGAATGTAAGCGTACTGCTGTAAGTCCTACAGTTCTTCAAGGGTAGTTTGTCGTGTCAGAATCCACAACATTTGATGTGTTGATTGTACATATGTTTGTGTTAAATAGTTGTGTGAGTTCCAATTGATGTAATTGTTGGTTAATCTTGTTTGTGTCTGGACATTCCACAACTTACAATCGTCAACCTGTGAAGGGTTGCAGGCGTACTGGTGTAAGTCCTGCAATTCTTCAAAGTAATTCCACCAAGACATGATCCGCGAGGTTATTTGTACTATTTGTATATATGTGTGGTGTGTCATATCAATTGGTGTTTTTGGATTCATTGTGTTTACTTGTTGTTTTCGTATCTTGTTGTTATTACCTAATTTTGTTTAAATTTTCGTCGTGATTACTTCTGAAGTTGTTTCGAGTCTTCTACATCCGTGAATGAATTGATTGATGTTAGAGACAGCAGATGGGTCGTATACGCCGGGGAGGCTAGGCTATTGCTGAGAATGAAATGCACACGGAGATAATTGTTAGCTGCGGTCCGACACGCCGGGGAGAAAGAGTGTAAACGACTGAGGCTCGCATGCGTCACCGCTACTAGAACTGAGGCAGAATGAGTGACAAGCGATTTCAGTGATAATTGATAGTGAATAGAAAAGAGGATGCTTGAAGAGTATCATGAGGTGTTGCTATGGTCACGTTGCATTCTGCAAGAGTCATTCTAGTAAGTGGCGATTGTGTTGGAAGATGTCAAGAGGAGGTCTCTGTCTGGAGGCGCAGGTCGTCAGCGATGTGTGAGATTGTGCTGTGGGTATGCATGTGGTGTGTTGGCTTTTCTGTTTGTTTTCCATTTCAGCTCTGTCCGTGTGACCCAGGTTCTCGCAATGGCATCCAAGTCAACGTGCATTAGTCGTGAAGGAAAAAAGGGTTGGATCCCTTTTTCGCCGGGGAGTGTCAATGGAGTTGAAGATTGAACGATCAATTCTTGGTTGTTTGCTCAAAATCAACTTCCTCGATTTTCGCGGAAGCATCAATACGACAGTCATCGTCTCATCGTTCGCTGTTCAGAAAGAAGATTGAAACATCGTCAGAAGTAATGCAGAGATTTATTATTGTAATATTTGTTTTCAGACCTTAGTTTTCTTAGTTGCTTAGTTCGTTTATTCCTTTTATATGTTGGTGTAACAATACAAAATATCAAACGGCAGATCGGTGTTTTGGTTTTTGCGTCCGTTATAACTAAGCGTTTCTGAGAAATGTAAGAACAGCGTGAGCCCGAGCGTAGCGAGAGCTGGGCATTAACGGTTTATGAGACTTTGCTGACAGCTTCTGCAATCAAACCTGATATTGGCGATCCCATGGGTGTTCCTTTGACTTGTTAATATATTTGGCCGTTGAATTGGAAGTATGTTGTTAGGCATAGATTTATGCATTCCATCCAGCTTGTGTGTTGCATTTTTGATTGTTGTGGAAGTTGTTCGTCGTTGCTAAGTAATTGCTCCATGGTTTCTTTTGCTAGTTTTTGTCCGATAGAGGTATATAATGCTGTCACGTCGAAGGATACCATTATTTCTTGTTCATCTATTTGGATGTCTCTGATTTTCTCTAGGAATTGGATAGCAGAGTTGATGGAGTGATCACAGGATTCCGTTAGGTGTTTTAGTTTTCTGTATAATTCCTTGGACAAATTATATGTTGGAGTTCCTGGGAGTGATACAATTGGTCGTAACGGGATATTTGCCTTGTGTATTTTGGGTCTGCCGTAGAATCGAGGTAGGACTGGTCCATTGGGTTTCATTCGCCATTGGTCTTGTTTTGTGATCTGTCCAGTTTTGCTGAGCTTGTTTAAGGTCCTTTGGATGCGGTTGTCCAATGTTTGTATGGGATTTGTTGGGAGTTCTTGATATACATCTTCATCTTTGAGTAGTTCTTCAGCTTTCTTGGTGTATTCTTCTCTGTCCATGACTACTGTTGTTCTTCCTTTGTCGGCTGGTAAAATGACGATGTCCTTCCTATTTTTCAGCTTTTTGAGGGCCTTTAGTTCTTGAGAGTTGAGTTGTGTGTGTTGTCTTTTCTGTTTGACCATTGGTACAATTGTTTGGCGTATTTCTTCCTGTGTTTCCTCGTTCAAGTTTGATGATTTGAGTAATGGTTCAGAGACATCCATATAGATGAACAAGAAATAATGGTATCCTTCGACGTGACAGCATTATATACCTCTATCGGACAAAAACTAGCAAAAGTAACCATGGAGCAATTACTTAGCAGCGACGAACAACTTCCACAACAATCAAAAATGCAACACACAAGCTGGATGGAATGCATAAATCTATGCCTAACAACATACTTCCAATTCAACGGCCAAATATATGAACAAGTCAAAGGAACACCCATGGGATCGCCAATATCAGGTTTGATTGCAGAAGCAGTGATGCAAAGACTCGAAAACATAATTCTACCAAAGATCAAACCCAAGATTTGGATACGCTACGTCGACGACACATTTGTAATAATCAAAAGAAACGAATTAGACAAACTCACAACTTAATAAACAACGTCTTCAACGACATCAAATTCACAAGAGAAGAGGAATCCGAGAACAAAATACCATTTTTGGACGTCTTAGTCAGGCGAACAACTACAGGAGAATTAGAAACTCAAGTTTATAGGAAATCAACTCACACAGACCAAATACTGAATTACAACAGCAACAACCCAATAGCACACAAAAGGAACTGCATACAAACACTATTCAAGAGAGCAAGGACTCATTGCAGCACTCCCACCTTAGGAAAAATTGAAGAAAGGTATCTCATGGACGTCTTCCAAAAGAATGGATATCCCCGGAATTTCATCAAGAAACATATACCCCCAAGCCAACCTACCAAAACAAAAGCCACCAAGGAAAACAAAGAAAATCGCCTTACCATATATAAAGGATATCTCAGAAATCACTAAAAGACTCTTCAAACCTTTAGGAATTGACGTCGTACACAAACCAACAAAGTCGCTGCACTCAATTCTATGTCAACCAAAAGACTCAACAGCAAAAGAAGACAAAACCAACATCATCTACAAAATAAACTGTAACAACTGTGAAAAACACTACATTGGCCAAAGTGGACGTCCCCTTCGTCTTCGTATCCACGAACATAAGCTAGCCGTCAAAAGACATGATATACACTCCCTCATTTCACTACACACAGACAACCACGGACATCAATTCGACTGGGACAACGTTCAAATATTAGACAAAGGAAATAACAAGAATGCTAGAGAATTTTTAGAAGCTTGGCATTCCAGTGAATCATCAATCAATATACACATCGAGATAGACAAAATTTGTCAACCAATAAGAAAGAAACTTCACACACGATTGGCCAAAGTTCAAGTCACAGAAACAATCAGTTCCAACACAAGTAACCTAGAAGGTGTGAAAACATACATAAACAACCAATCACGTTCAAGGTCACCAGGAGGAATGATTAATAAACTCGTGGAGAAACCTAAAAGCTCACTTCAATTTGAAGTGTGCGCTGAAGATGTCACCCAGTAAGGTGATGAAAGCTTCGCAAACTAACTATCCAGCTCAGAGAACTAACCACATCAGAAAAAGCAGTAGTATCTATGTGATAAGAAATTGGTCCGGTTAACTTCTGAGTTAGCCTGAGAGGTTTCTAATGTAAACGCGGCAAAACTGTCTCTGATCTTTCTCTTATAAGCCAATGGTCAGTTTGTTTCACCACGCCGTGGAATTTTTCAACTTCAGCAATGAATGCTGTTTGTCTTTACACGGTTAGTAGATCACCAGCTGCTCTATGAAAGGTATATCTAGATGAACCTGGGAGTGAGTTTCGTTCTTTGTCTAGACTGCTGAAGATAATTGTCTAAGTCCTATGTATTAGTCTTGTCAGTATAAGTCTGTATGAAGACATAGTTTCTTCTTGAGAGTGTTCTTCAAAGAAGCTGCTGGTAACAGCAAGCCAAAGTCGTTGACGATCCCATAAGAGGAGTAGAGTTCCGGAAATGATCTATTGGACAGTGAATGTCGAACTCATTCTATGATAGGCTGTTAGGCGATTTGTCGTATCATCAACAAAGTAGTCGTTGTTGCACTGTAATATAAAGCAATGGAATCACTCATATTTCTACAGTAAGATGAAGTGTCAAATTTCCTCAAGCCTTTTCTGTAGGGGAGATTCCAAGGTGCTGTCATTAGCTGATTTAATTCGCTTTGCACTTGTACCAGAGCGTCCATCTTCCTCCAAAATCAGCAACTGATTCTCTGTAGGCAATCCGCATAATGAGGTTATAAAACACCTTGAACATGACATTATCTGTTCAGTATATGTAAGTATAAAACTTGAGCACTGTTGCAGAGAGTAATTCCATATTAGATAAATTTGTCTTAAATATCACACAGTGATACAGTATTAATAACTGGGTTGCGTTTCGAGCATGAATTATTGTCGTGATCATATAAATTTAGACACGGTTTCACAATTTGTCTCACAGATATTTTCTCTCTCCGAATCCCCGTTTATTTTTCGTTGCCACTTTTCATATTTCCGGTACAGGTGCTGTGATCGCGCGTGAGCGGTGTTGAACCAATAAACAAAGCTTTACTGATTAACCTTTCTTTCCACCTGCCCGTTTTTCGTTTTTGATACCCTCATCCTTTCTCATCCAATTTTGTGATTGCGTGCAAATGAATGCAGTGCAATGGCTGAGCTTTATCTAGGTTATTCAACGTAACAGTGTCAATTATTCTGCACCTAGCCAAATTTTTATGTTCTCGTAATATGGTTTACGTATGTCTACAAGTTTGACCTATGTAAGTGGCGCCAGAGCCATTACATGACATTTGGTAAAATATAATATACTTCTTAATTGGACCTGTTGGGTCCTTTAGACATCAAAGATGGTCTCCTGGAGAGTTTGTCGGTTTAAATACCAACATATTTACAGCATCAATGAGAATACTACACAGGAAATTTTCCAACAATTGTCGGCTTCTCATCTCAGATAGCCACTGAGGAATACGAACATTCCGTCGGATTCAGCTTCAAGAGTAAAATCGATGATTTGGTGGGCATTGTTGGAGGTTTGAAGTAAGTTTCCAAGGTCCAGGTTCTCGTCACAAATGATGAAAGTGTCATTAGTGTATCACTTGGAGGTCAGAGGTAGTCGATGACAAGAAGAAGAGCCTATTCCTATGCAATGTGTAGATTTTCTCGTTGAATCTGAAGTAGACGTTGAAGGTAAAACGAAGTAACAGGTCCTTCAGATAATGGATCAGTATGATGAAATCTGTGCCACTGCATAGGACGAAGTCACACAGAAAATATATGGTCTCTGTTGGAGGAACATTGACGAAGAGAGAGAGACAACATTTTATCTGCCAGGTTGACATTACTAATTGAATAAACGAAATCAAATGGATTGATGCCATGTTTTTGTTTGGCCACCACTTACTCTTTTCCAACCTGCACCTATATCAGCTAGTAATGCCCGTCGGGGAGGCGATGGTTAGGCATGAGCAGCACGTGACCTAGCCATCCCAATCTATGTAACTTTATAGCCTCATTGGTTGATTTTCCCTGTTTTCCCTATCACTCTACACCTAACGTCAACATTACTTACCTTATTAAATCACCTAACGTGAGAAAGAGATCGCAGACATCTATGATCGAGAGTAGTCAACCTTTTCATGTCTTCAACTCGTATTGGCCATGTTTCAGAGCCATAGAGAAGGACGGAGCGAACTGCTGAGCAGTACACACGTCCCTTGGTTGATAGCTGGATGTCACGCCTGAGCTAGAGATGGTGTAAGTCAGCGAAAGCAGCTCGGGCTTTTCGGATCCGTGCTGAGATTTCATCGCCAATCAGTTTGTTGGTGCTTCCGCTTCCACTTCCACCTCCCAAATAGGTGAAGTTGTCAACATGTTCTATCACTTCACTCCCTATCACTAAGCTAGGAGTTGACGTAGTCCAGTCCTGTAGCAGCATCTTACATTTTGCAGGGGCGAATCGCATGCCAAACATACGAAGATTGCTGCTCAAGGTGTTCAGAAGACTCTGCTGGATTTGGTCAGCATCCTCCCCTAACAGGACTATGTCACCTGCATATTCTAAGTCCATAAGACTATTCCCTGGTAACAAGTCGATTCCTAAGTCGTTACGTTCAGTTAAGGATACTTCCATTAGCATATCTATGATGAAGTTAGACGGGAATGGGGAAAGTGGACATCCCTGTCGGACACCACTGGTTGTTATCAATTCAAATGACGATTCCGCATAAACCCTTGCACGACTACGTGGGTTTGAATAGAGGGCCTTGATTAGTGCAATATACTTTCTTGGCACTCCCTTCACAGTCAAACATTGCCATAATACCTTTCGATCCACGGGGTCGAAGGCCGCCTTCAACTCAAGAAATATGGCAACTTTTGGACGCCGAAAATTGTGTCTATGTTCCAGAACCTGTCGGAGAGTGAAGATATGATCTATGCACCCTCTACCTGGTCTAAAGCCTGCCTGATTTTCCCTCGTTTGCTCCTCCCGAGTTCTGCTTAGTCAATGCATGATAACTAAGCCTAGGATTTTAGAAACTATGTTCGTTAGGCTGATCCCCCTATGATTATCACATGAGGACTTGTTTCCCTTCTTGAATATCGGTATAATAAGTGACTTACCCCAGTCTGATGGAACCGTCTCTGATTCCCAGACTTTGCCTAGTACCTCAGTTAATCTACATATTAGTATGTCACCCCCATATTTAAACACCTCCGGAATAATTCCGTCGGGTTCTGCCGCTTTGCCTCGTTTCGAATTACAGATAGCTTTTGTGACCACATTTACAGACGGCTGACCAGTGTCTGTATCCCATTCGGGTGTGTGCTGGATGGCGGGGAGGTTCAGTGTGTCTGTAGGCAAGTTAAATTGTCCCTTGAAGTGTTATTTCCAGCGTTCAAGGCGTCTATCCTGAGAGCTAATTATGGTGCCATTTTTCTCCGAGATTGTTTCACTTATGATTTGTCTTCTCCCACCCGTTTCCCTGATGAGTCTAAAGAGTTGCCTACTGTCGCCTATCGCCGATGCTTTTTCCATCTCCTTCGTCTTTATCACCCACCACTGTTCACGGTCCTTGCGGAGACTTTTCGTAAGTTTCCTTTTGTGCAGCTTTCGCTCCTCATTGAATTCGGGGCTCGCCGGAATAAGTCTCCTATCATCTATCAGTTCGGATAAGGCAGTCGAAACCCAATGGTTTTTACTCACCTTTGGATTTACCTTATTCACAGCTTTTACAGCTGTATCTATGGTTGACTGAATATTCTTCCAGGCTTCTTCAGGGTGAGCACAGCTGTCGAACTCAGATATGTGTTTAGCTAGTTCTTCCTCAAATAGGGATTTAGTTTCCTGATCGAGCTGGGGACGTGATGGGTTAACCGCCAGTTGTTTCCTACGTCCGTTTAGTCGTAGGCACACACGAGCCCGGACCAGTGCGTGATCGGTATCTACACACGTGTTTCAGAAGGAGCGACAATCTCCTACCGACCCACGCCAACGATAGCTTGTTGCTATGCGGTCTATTTGTGTCCAGCGTTGGTTTGATGAAGGGGGTCTCCAAGTCAAACAGTATCTCTCCTTGTGTTTGAAGTTACTGCTTACAAAAAACAAATGATTATCTGAACAGAACTGTAGGAGACGGTCACCGTTGTCGGTTCGCTGGCACGGAACTCCATAGGTGCCACCGACATCTTTCTCAGACTGCAACAAATTTCCTCCTTGAGCATTGAAGTCACCAGCTAGAACGACTACATCTGAGCGCTTAGCCATTCGCACCAAACTAGACAGCTTTTGGTAGAACTCATCCTTCGTTTCATCCGAGCTGCAGTCAGTGGGGGCGTAGGCGGAGATTACGAAAAGGCATCGGCGAGTAGTGCAGTCCTATCTCCTTCTTACTGATCCGTTCAGACGGACAACACACATTTGGCTGTCAACCGGGATCCAGTCAAGTAATGTCTTTTCTGCGCTAGTACTCAAAGCTATCTCCACACCAGCTAATCCTCGTGAACTAGCTGTTTCATCTTCTGACACCCTCAAGGTGAATTTTGCAGATTCAACCTGTTGGCCAGGTGGGGTTAGGTGAATAACCACACCTGGGTCTTGTATGCGTGTTTCTGAAACACAACATACATCAATGGCTCGGGATGCCAGAGTCTTGGCTAGTGATGCTTGTTGTCCTATTTGGCAAAGTGTCCTAACATTAAATGCTCCTATATGAAATTGGTGGTGTGGCTTTAGGAGACTATCGGTGGTGGTTTATTGGCTTCCGTCGTTTTTAGTGGACACAGAGTGAAGAGGAAGTGAGGAGCCATCAAGTAGAGGAGTTGCATCAGTGGAAGGAAGGCAAGATGATAGAGATGAAGATGAAGACAAAGATGAGTGAGGATGAGAGAGATTTCGTGTGCATTTCGGATTGTGGGGGCGATTGTTACTTCCCGGCTGCCCACACCGTGGAAGTTGGTTGCGCGATCGCAGAGCCAAGGGGACAACTGCTTGAGGCCGGTCACACGCGGCCTGTTTTTGTTTGTTCTTTATTGTTTAGCGTGTTTCAGTAGCATATTTATCACTCCTGCCCTGTGACACGCAAGCAGGAAGCGCGGTCGTTGTTAATCCGGGCCCCGGCCGATCCGGCATGATATTTTGTGAGTTTGTATGTATCATAGTGTTGGATCGGGTAGCTGGTTTTGTCTAACCGCTATCCAAAGAACCTTTCTGGCATGGTAGGACTTCAAGAGACATAAGACTCAGCCAGTATAGCTTGATAAGGTCATTGAAGTGTTCAAGCCCGACCATCACGTCAAGGTGGCAGATTTCGGTCGGGTACAGATCGAAGACGGGTAGGTCAAGGGTGATGGCTAGAACGCAGTGTACATAGCGAAAGCACTCGCATTAGTTCTGATAGATATTTTGCCCCTTTTCTCAATACTAAGTTTTCAGTGCTTTCGGAAACCTCATTGGCTATCGAGGTTGTGTAGTGTTTTGTTATCATCTATTCATTTGTTATCAAAATTCAATACAAGTTGGTTGGGAAGTCTGTCCTATAGCACAACTTGATGTAAATGAAAACGTATTGGCGAAATTGGCTCGTACACTGTATGCCCCAGCGACTCAACTGCCGATGGCCACTACGAGAAATCCAGTCTGCCATAATTTGTCATTGTAATTCTTTGCGGTTGAGTCAAAGGTTGTTTTCTTGTAAGTAAATGTTCTTACATTAGAGTTCAGTTAAGTAAATTGTGCTTGCTTTTCATCAAATTTTCAGAACAAATACCTACTACTGTTAACTTGTTTTCCACTATTATTAGCCCTAACTGAACTGAATGAGCGTGGTGTTGTGAGGGACGCTTCCAGATGTACTCGAAGGAATAATCCAGATCTTATTGTCCTGACAGAACGAATTCAGTCGCTGACTACCAACGTTAGTTTTACAGTTCTTATGAACTGATGAGTTCTGAATTCACCTAGTTATCCTAAGTTCACTCATACGCGAGGTTTGAAGGAAGCACTTTTCTGAATTTCTTGAAAGAAATACTGTACTAAGTTCAAATGTTGTACGTATATCATTACTTTCCACCTCCACTGGATAAGCTTATTGTGGATTCTGATCATGGAAGACCTGAGTGACAACTGCAAACGCTCCATTCGTTGTCCTTATGATTCTTGGGGTCAGAAATCCTAGGACATCTCAGTCTCCATAGCTTGTGAAGCCATACGGTGTCATTAGGTTTGATAAGTAAGCTTTTATTTGAGGGTTGGACTGCAGTCGTTTCTAATGTTCAGTCCCGTTTAATTGCGTCAGAGTGATATCGAAGAGACTAAATGAGTGATTTGGAGTGGGTAATGGAAAACTTGCATTGCTAATCACGAAGAGTGATTGTTACTGGATCACGCAAGTGCTGAACCACAGACAGACTTGGACTTGTGAAAACCTTACGACTCAAATTTAATGCGGACATGTCTATGCATACCCATATTTATGATGATTTTTGGTTGTCTCTGTGACAGTTGGTGGTTGGTTTTACTGTATCCCAGTTTGTGTTTGTGGGTGTAACATTTGTGGACTCGTCGGATTTGCATAACTCCCCAGTGCGTTTTGATTTTCTTCCTTTTAGTGTGAACAACACGAGGCAGCTATTGCAAGCGTTTCTCGTGAGCGAGATCTGTGCTTCAACAAGTTGCTCAGGATTGAAAGAATTTGTGAAAACAATAGAACCGTCGCGTTGACTGAACATATCTTAGAAATTCTTTATGCAACAGAAGTAAGTTAGTGGTCAAATATTTTCTATCGGATATATTTCTTTAAATTTTAAAGGGGTCGAAAAGGCGATAATCTTCTCCAACTAGTTTCACTGCAATCTTGATACCTGGTGGAACAGACGCTTTTTGTGTTTTCGTCACCTATCTGTGTTTTAATATTCTATTAAAAATTAATCTTTGGCTTAACTTGTCACATATTAAAATTTTCACAGGATAACTCTACTATAGCTGAAAATCACGAGCAAGAAGAGAATTAACTTTTGGTTCAATTGCAACAACCTGTTAGATTTACGAATGTTTTAAGGAGTGTCTTTCTCAATCTCATCGAAAAAACCACTACGCATTTTTGATGTTATTGTAACTCAAGATTATTTACATATTTTCATATACTAACTTCCTGTTTATTTTGTTATTTTATTATTTCCACATACAAACAATAAATTTATCAACTGAACAACAGGGTCTTTCTGTTAGTAAATGCATGTGTCTTATTTGAAGTGATTCGTGTCGCTAAAATTATAATGGTCAAGTTTTGTAGCTCACGTGAAGAATGACGATTGTCTGACATTCTCTGCGTTTTATCTCTTCTGGTCTAATGAAACTTTCAACAGGAACTTTTATAAGGAATAGGATGTATTTCGTGATTTTGTCCTCATCGATTGCCGACTGACCTATGCGAATAGTGGTTACAACTCTTCGCTGCCTGGCATACATACAATGGCCAACACTAATGATGTTGACTGAAACCTGGCTTACTACTGTTATACCCGACACAAAGCTAGTAATAGACAAGTACGACATCTATAGGAACGATAGAGTTGATAAAAGAGGAGGCGGTTGCTTAATATATGCCTATAAATGCACTAACTCCAATACTTTCAATAACCCAAATACTGACAAACTCCGAGAATTTAAGTGGATAAGCATCCACACAAACGAAAGTAAAATTCTCGTGGAATATATATACAGACCCCCCAATAGCCCTGAAATGACTGATATAACCATTGGAGAAATACTAGAGCATGTAGCCACGCTGGACTTCGACTACAAAGTAGTATGTGGAGATTTCAACTTCCTGGAGTAAACTGGGATACCTGTACAGGACCTAGAATCCATGAAGAGCTACTACAAGCTATAGACATCGGAGGATGGAAGCAGTGCGTACGCCTCCCTACAAGGAAACAAAATACTCTTGACTTAATCCTCTGTCATAACATAGAGCCCATCTCGATAGAGGTGGGAAATAAACTCGATAACAGTGATCACAACATACTGTACTGCACGCTACCCCTCCGACTAACAACTAAATACACACCTAAAAATTCCCCGGTGCGCTATCAATATAGGGACTATAAGAATGCTGATTGGGAATTCCTATCAGATCTGTTGAGAAGTTCTGAATGGGAAGAATAATTCATCAACAATAACTTAGAAGTATCACTTGAGATTTTCTACAAAACAGTTGGCTCAGCAAGAGACACAATCGTGCCCCTAAAATCTGCCCTAAAGACATCAACTCCATTTACTGACCGGAAAACGCGACTAAAACTAAAGAAATTAGAAAGGAAATACCATGTATTTAAGGAATTTAATGCGTTAAACCAAATACATGAAACTCTTAAACTTCTTGAAGAGAAACACTAAATGAAGTCATAATATGAGGAGAATGAAGCGCTAACAGGTAACACCAAAACTCAGGAACTTTGTAGGATATTGCAAAAACGTCTAAAAAGCAGTAAAGACAATAATGTAAGCATCTTGGAACATAGGGGTATAATATACAACGATCCCCAGGTTATAAGTGAACTCCTCAGTGAGTGGTTTTGCAATGACACCAGAGTGCACCCGACCCCAAATTTCAAAATGACCTGCAAAAGTAACCACAAATCAGGAGAAATGGATTTTAATATACAAAATATAGACTTAGCGATTAAGACATTGAAGTCAAATGGCAGTACTGGAACAGACGACATACCATCTGTCATATACAAAAATGGTAGCACGGAAATGGTAGTCTTGTTACCTAGAATATTTACTCTGTCACTGAAAACTGGGACTTATCCTGAAGTGTGGAAAACCACATACATATTACCTAAGCACAAAGCAGGGGCCAAAGCCAGTGCATGCAACTATAGACCTATTAATATAACACCGGTAATACCACGAATAATGGAGGAAGTGGTTAAAGACCAAGTGTCAGACAACTTACTAGAACATGAACTTATCAATCCATCACAACACGGATTCCTCAAAAAGAGATCATGTGTGACCTGTCACATAGACTTTTTCAATGAAGTTACACGAAGCAGGGACAACAGAGAACTAGTAATTGTGCTATACTTCGATATAACAAAGGCCTTCGATAGAGTCCCCCATAATCTGCTAGTCAGCAGGTTATGCTCGTTAGGGATATGTGACCCTCTCCTGAGCTGGATAAAATCGTTTCTCTGTGGCCGAAGTCAGATAACGAAAGTTGGCTCGATAATCTCAAGGCCTAAACCAGTAAGTAGTGGTGTAATCCAGGGAAGTGTATTAGGCCCACTCGTATTCATAATATAAACAAACAGTATCTGTGAATGCTTTAGTGTTGGTAAACCAATACTATATGCAGATGACTTAAAAGTGACCTGTAAAAGCAAGAAAACAGATCTCGGAATAACAGTAAACGCCATACAGCAAGAGTAAAAAAATGGATAGATGGTGTGACAACTGGCAACTCTAGTCGAAAGTCAACAAATGTGGCTGGCTCTGCATAAGTTGCAACAATTTAGAACTTGACCCGACAATTCAAGCCCATGCACTCTTACGACTGGAATCTGGTGGTGACTGCTAGTCAGCGGATATGATGGTGGGGACATATGAGAACCACCCTTATCTGTGGGACAGCACTCTATTGCTAGGGCTCCTGAGTTCGAATGGATTCTGCAAAATGAGAATAAATAAAAAAGTAAAAATTAAAAAAAGAATGAAAAAAAGAAATAGAAGTTGAAAATTGCCTAGAGCCGAAGTTTAAATGCAAACTCCCGAATGAAAGTAAATGGTATGAGTCCGCTACTTCAGAAGGACACCGAACTGTATACTTCAGAAAAACATATATTACTTGGCCCTCGCTTTTCTTTTACATACCTAACGCACTCTGACTTTTGTGTTTAACTCCTTTTAAACCTCGTAAGTAGGTGAAATTATCACCTGTCTTTCACTTAAACTAATTGTTCGCAGGAAAGACTGTAGAATATCGGGAAAATAATATTTCTTAAAAAAAACAATAAAAATAATGATGAAACCCATGTCTGTTATATATTTTGAATTATTAACACCTTTTATATACTTCTGCACCTCTCTGTCGGTTTTCTTGTGTTTTCTTCTCTTTTCAAAGGTACTGCCTTCAACGAAGGTACTGATACAGCGTTGCCATTCTCCATTTATTCGTGATATTGCTAGCTCATCTGGTAAATAACGGGACCACCTATATTATAAAATCTGCTGACAAGTTCAAAGTCGGTCTCATAGACAAGTGGAAATGTCACGAATATGGTGTACTTACGGGTGAATTGAAGTTTTATAGACTTTGAAAAACTTCATGAATCATTTGCTGATAATTATTGTTTATTCTGCGTCTCTTATATATAACGTCAGCATCTGTACAAAAATGCTACTTACCTTCCTCAACTAACGCAATCATTTATGATTCCCGCGTGAAATTGACATGTATTTTTTCCATCACAGTTTAGATTTGACGCTATATCTATTTCCTTATTTGTACACTTCATTTTAAATGTTTCTCTCACATTTACCAGTATTAAACTTGTTTCTAAACTAACAAATCATATTATATATTCCATAAGTTTTAATATGTGTACATATGTTCATGCCTGCGAAAATGGCTGGTTTCTATTACGTAAATAAAAATTATTTATTATTATTAACGGTCTGGATCCAGTGTGGCTTACTCCAGCACATGTATATCACCTCTCTTCTTACATTCCATTAACGCAAAATTTCATAATTCCCTCATGAATCTGACTCACTATGAGTATATTAAATATTATAATTTAGACTTGAACCAAAACCTTATATTCTATTATTATAAAGTTTCTAGAGGTCATTTTACAAATTTTAATTTCATAAAACAGTGTTCAATTTCAGACTGCACTTGTCTAATATGATCATGCCTGTACAAACGGTATGTGAATCATGTAAATGCTTAATTTATGTGAAAAAATATATATTACATATTATATTGTATTGAACCTAGGACTGAAATACTCACATAGTTATCATTTTCGGAACATCTCCAAACAAGTGTCAAATTCACGCAGACTTATCGGCTTTCTACTCAGGAACTTCTACAGAAGTGAGTCCAGAATTCTGTTGTACAAGGTTTGTGTGCGTCCTTTATTTGATTACTGTTCATTCATGTATAGTAGTATAAGCAAAGAGGACAAATTGAAAGTTGAGGGAGTGCAGAGGTACTACACCTCAAAATTACTCGAAACCGAAAATGGTGTGAACTACTCCACTTGATGTGATACCTTAGGACTAGAGGACGAATTACTTCAAAATAAAAATTATTAATAAATAAAATAAAAAATAAATGCTGCTTGTATGTCACAGCTTGCGTGCAAACTCTTTGAAAAAATGGCTCATGGTACGATTTCTCTACTTCAGGAGGACATCTGACTGTATAAATCAGAACAACAGCATAAATCAGTATTAATATACTTCCTCTTTTCTTTTAAATAACTTATGTACTTTGGCATTTGGATTTCACTTCTTCAGTTACTATTCCCAACATTACCCTATATAAGAGTGAAAACCATAATTCGTTTCGCCCTAATTTTTACTTTATATTTTATTGTTATTCTACACTTCAGTTGTTGTTTACTACTATAAACTTAAACTAACCGTTGGTATGTAACACTATAAAACTCAATGACTCGAAATTCCTAGTAATAAAAAAGGAGAATAAACACTGCGGTTATCGCATATTGTTTACTTAAATTATCATTATCTGCTGGCTGCTTCTGTTTTCTTCACTTCTCGAAGGTATTGCACTGAAGCACTGCTAATGAACAGTAATCCTGCTTTCTACATTTGTATTACTTGAGCGGTATCCAGAATATTGTTAGCACTTACGATGAACAACGGAACAAATTCCATTCTGAATTCTGTTCAACATCGCAAAGTTAACTTTGCGACCAATTTGTCCCTTCTATCTGCTAATACCAATATAATGCTGTACTTACCATCTAATGTGGATTTTTATAAACTTTCGAACTCTTATTGATTGATAAAATGATAAAAATGACGGTCTGGATCCAGTGTGGCTTACTCCAGCACATGTATATCACCTCTCTTCTTACATTCCATTAACGCAAAATTTCATAATTCCCTCATGAATCTGACTCACTATGAGTATATTAAATATTATAATTTAGACTTGAACCAAAACCTTATATTCTATTATTATAAAGTTTCTAGAGGTCATTTTACAAATTTTAATTTCATAAAACAGTGTTCAATTTCAGACTGCACTTGTCTAATATGATCATGCCTGTACAAACGGTATGTGAATCATGTAAATGCTTAATTTATGTGAAAAAATATATATTACATATTATATTGTATTGAACCTAGGACTGAAATACTCACATAGTTATCATTTTCGGAACATATCCAAACAAGTGTCAAATTCACGCAGACTTATCGGCTTTCTACTCAGGAACTTCTACAGAAGTGAGTCCAGAATTCTGTTGTACAAGGTTTGTGTGCGTCCTTTATTTGATTACTGTTCATTCATGTATAGTAGTATAAGCAAAGAGGACAAATTGAAAGTTGAGGGAGTGCAGAGGTACTACACCTCAAAATTACTCGAAACCGAAAATGGTGTGAACTACTCCACTTGATGTGATACCTTAGGACTAGAGGACGAATTACTTCAAAATAAAAATTATTAATAAATAAAATAAAAAATAAATGCTGCTTGTATGTCACAGCTTGCGTGCAAACTCTTTGAAAAAATGGCTCATGGTACGATTTCTCTACTTCAGGAGGACATCTGACTGTATAAATCAGAACAACAGCATAAATCAGTATTAATATACTTCCTCTTTTCTTTTAAATAACTTATGTACTTTGGCATTTGGATTTCACTTCTTCAGTTACTATTCCCAACATTACCCTATATAAGAGTGAAAACCATAATTCGTTTCGCCCTAATTTTTACTTTATATTTTATTGTTATTCTACACTTCAGTTGTTGTTTACTACTATAAACTTAAACTAACCGTTGGTATGTAACACTATAAAACTCAATGACTCGAAATTCCTAGTAATAAAAAAGGAGAATAAACACTGCGGTTATCGCATATTGTTTACTTAAATTATCATTATCTGCTGGCTGCTTCTGTTTTCTTCACTTCTCGAAGGTATTGCACTGAAGCACTGCTAATGAACAGTAATCCTGCTTTCTACATTTGTATTACTTGAGCGGTATCCAGAATATTGTTAGCACTTACGATGAACAACGGAACAAATTCCATTCTGAATTCTGTTCAACATCGCAAAGTTAACTTTGCGACCAATTTGTCCCTTCTATCTGCTAATACCAATATAATGCTGTACTTACCATCTAATGTGGATTTTTATAAACTTTCGAACTCTTATTGATTGATAAAATGATAAAAATGACGGTCTGGATCCAGTGTGGCTTACTCCAGCACATGTATATCACCTCTCTTCTTACATTCCATTAACGCAAAATTTCATAATTCCCTCATGAATCTGACTCACTATGAGTATATTAAATATTATAATTTAGACTTGAACCAAAACCTTATATTCTATTATTATAAAGTTTCTAGAGGTCATTTTACAAATTTTAATTTCATAAAACAGTGTTCAATTTCAGACTGCACTTGTCTAATATGATCATGCCTGTACAAACGGTATGTGAATCATGTAAATGCTTAATTTATGTGAAAAAATATATATTACATATTATATTGTATTGAACCTAGGACTGAAATACTCACATAGTTATCATTTTCGGAACATATCTCCAAACAAGTGTCAAATTCACGCAGACTTATCGGCTTTCTACTCAGGAACTTCTACAGAAGTGAGTCCAGAATTCTGTTGTACAAGGTTTGTGTGCGTCCTTTATTTGATTACTGTTCATTCATGTATAGTAGTATAAGCAAAGAGGACAAATTGAAAGTTGAGGGAGTGCAGAGGTACTACACCTCAAAATTACTCGAAACCGAAAATGGTGTGAACTACTCCACTTGATGTGATACCTTAGGACTAGAGGACGAATTACTTCAAAATAAAAATTATTAATAAATAAAATAAAAAATAAATGCTGCCTGTATGTCACAGCTTGCGTGCAAACTCTTTGAAAAAATGGCTCATGGTACGATTTCTCTACTTCAGGAGGACATCTGACTGTATAAATCAGAACAACAGCATAAATCAGTATTAATATACTTCCTCTTTTCTTTTAAATAACTTATGTACTTTGGCATTTGGATTTCACTTCTTCAGTTACTATTCCCAACATTACCCTATATAAGAGTGAAAACCATAATTCGTTTCGCCCTAATTTTTACTTTATATTTTATTGTTATTCTACACTTCAGTTGTTGTTTACTACTATAAACTTAAACTAACCGTTGGTATGTAACACTATAAAACTCAATGACTCGAAATTCCTAGTAATAAAAAAGGAGAATAAACACTGCGGTTATCGCATATTGTTTACTTAAATTATCATTATCTGCTGGCTGCTTCTGTTTTCTTCACTTCTCGAAGGTATTGCACTGAAGCACTGCTAATGAACAGTAATCCTGCTTTCTACATTTGTATTACTTGAGCGGTATCCAGAATATTGTTAGCACTTACGATGAACAACGGAACAAATTCCATTCTGAATTCTGTTCAACATCGCAAAGTTAACTTTGCGACCAATTTGTCCCTTCTATCTGCTAATACCAATATAATGCTGTACTTACCATCTAATGTGGATTTTTATAAACTTTCGAACTCTTATTGATTGATAAAATGATAAAAATGACGGTCTGGATCCAGTGTGGCTTACTCCAGCACATGTATATCACCTCTCTTCTTACATTCCATTAACGCAAAATTTCATAATTCCCTCATGAATCTGACTCACTATGAGTATATTAAATATTATAATTTAGACTTGAACCAAAACCTTATATTCTATTATTATAAAGTTTCTAGAGGTCATTTTACAAATTTTAATTTCATAAAACAGTGTTCAATTTCAGACTGCACTTGTCTAATATGATCATGCCTGTACAAACGGTATGTGAATCATGTAAATGCTTAATTTATGTGAAATATATATTATTATTATTAGAGACACTATGGCTAAGACGCCTGAGACTAAACTTAACACTTTACTATAAACTTCTAAACCACTCAGTTTTTACCTCTACTAATGGCACTCGACTTTCAGATGACAATGGCTACAAACTAAGACACACTAAGGGTACAGTGGCTATCGAACAATGTAAAACAGCCACCAGACAAAAGTTTTACTTGATTAGGTATGCACAGATATGGAATAAACTACCAATGGAAATGCGTCAAGCAGGTACATTGGCCTTCTTCAAAAAAGTGCTTAACGACAAACTACAAGAGTCTGCAAATGATAGTAGTCCTAGTTCCCATCTGAGAGCCTCCGAAATTATAGGTCCATTTAATGTATAAGCTTAAATACTACACCTGTTGTTTTTTGCCTATATTTATAATTTTAGATAAAACATTAACGATTAAGATACTTACCCTCAAACAGACAAAAAATTTCATCTGTAAAACCTCTACCCAACACAATAAGTGGAATAAAATGGCCATAAACCGACAACATGAAAAAGATATAACTCACCACAACATCACATGGACAGATGTACGCTTGTTGGGCATCATATATGTCTCACCAGCTACAACCCAACTTTCCTAAGATAATGTGATGAACTTATATTCATAATGTTGCTGAGCAGTTAATATTCTCAACTCCTGTCGGAACAACTAAAATTCAAAAACCTTCCTCACGAGAAGTAAATACCCACAAGCAGTAGAAATCCATTAATTAATGCATCTAGAGCTTATGTATTTTGCTCCCAACAATGACATTGCAGATCAAATGAGATAAACAAATCACTGATCTCAAAATAACACATCAATGAACTATAATTTAAGGATTCTGCACACAACAAAGTAATGTACGAAAATTGACCACAAGCTTTATTTTTTTCCCGGGCACTTATAACCCATCCACCAAAGACCTGGTTCTTTTTGTTAATGCGAAGACAATACTTTTGTATTTCCTGATGTGTTGCACTCACTGATAATCTAGCAGATTTTTCCAACTATGCACAGAAATGATTGTACATGAGTGAAAAGGCTGTTTTATACTATTGGGATTAACACCTGATATCTATGGTCGGCCTGCGAAATTTGGGCTACCGATATCCACGCTGAAAATTCCACACTTGTACCAAAATTACGGTGTGGAATCAAGCTGCAATCAAAAATAAAATAAAAAAAATAAAATAAAAATAAAATCTCCAGCGTACATGTTAAACATATTTTGCTATCGACCGTAAATTGTGACTGAATAATATGGTCCTATTTCTGTAACAATTTGATGATGCCTGTAAACTGGCATCTCTCATGTACTGTACCGTGAGAATAAATCTATTTATTTATACGTCACCGTCACTAGAACTGAGGCAAAGTGAGTGACAAATCGATAGTGAATGGATATGAGGATGTGCAAAGAGTCTCATGAGGTGCTGCTACGGCCACGTTGCGTTCTGCAAGGGTCATTCTAGCAAGTGGCGATTGTGTTACAAGATGTCAAGAAGATGCCTTTAACTGGAAGGCGTAGGTCGTAATCGATGTGTGAGATTGTGCTGTGGGTATGTCTGTGGTGTGTTTACTTTGCTGTTTGTTTTCCATTTGAACCTTGTCCGAGTGGTCCAGGTTCTCGCACTGGAGTCCAAGTCACCATGTACGGGTAGTGATGGAAAAAAGAATGGATCTGATTTTTTCCGGGGAGTGTCAATGTAGTTGAAGATTGGTTGTTTGCTCAAACCCAACTCTCTATTTTGGCGGGAGTCATCGACACTGAAATCATCGTTTCACCGCTCGCTGTTCGTTGGAGGACAGAAAAATCTATCTGAAGTATTTTTGTGGTTTATTTTCATGACATCTATTTTTAGACCTTGTGTAGAATAACCTAATATTTGGCTCTGTATTGGCACAAGAATAAACAGTTCTCGAGTCATCAATTTGTGTTCTGGTTTTTTTTGCGTTGGTTATTATGCATAGTTCCTGGAAGTCTTCCAAGGACAGTGTGGAGTCTAGCGTAGTTAGACTTGGACATTGACAACATGCTTTGCTCAGAAGTGTGACATTACACAGAGTGAAAGCATCTGTGTCATTGACAACGTTTGGAGTCACATTTCCACTTAGCACTAATCTTAACCCCAATATTACTTACCATATTATACTTCTTAACACACAAGAAAGGGTTCAGGGATCACGATCAGAAACCAGCAGTCTTTTCATATCTCTCAGTTTCAACGGTCACTTCTCACATTTGTAGAAATGAGCTTTGTATCGTATCCTTCTTATAAATATCAGTTCCCTCATTGTTTAGTTTCAGTATTAAATGAATAGAATACAATCTACAGATTCATGAAATTCACATACTGACGTACTTCTTTTCTGAAAACCTAGTTAACGTCTCCTCAGTAAAGTGAGAAATGGGTGTTTTACTTGTGTAAATTCAATAGGCTGTGAACTGCTGTCATTGAAAACGACAGCAATTCTTGGAATTACCGAATATAATTTTAGCTTGATCGCGTGCAACATTCAGCCGTTGTTAAATAGCCACTTGTTGAACATCGAATCCATACGGAAAGTGCAGAAGATATGGTGCAACTTGCACACTCCTGATTTCACTATGAAGCATCCATGCTAAAAATAAATTACTTTATAGGGGCCTACACAGTTCACAAATTAACTCACAACACTGAAGTGGAAAAATTTGTATCCATAAATATAATGGGCTTACTATAGCAAATCTTGTGAAGTAACTTTCTCATTCGGAAGATTGCGGCGAGGTTTTCGTAATCTTTTACCACATGTGCGATCGCAGTGCAACCCGATGCGCAGTGGTATATATATGAATAAACTGAAAAATAATGTCCCACTTACCTTCTCAACAACTTGTCCTTATTACAGGATAACAAATTTCTTTCACCTATGAGCCTAAGTTATGTCTATGAAATCGCAATGTTACATCAATTAAATCTTCTCCCAAAATCAAGGTCACTTGAAACCAATAGCAACAAGCATCATAGCTGGGACATGTGTTAAAGCCACTCCATTTTTTCCACCACTAAATCCTTTCGAACTAAAAGAACACCCGTTCTATTACATTTAACCGCCATCCTAGTCGAATTCAGACAAGGGAAATATTCTGTGACCAGCCTCTTAGTGATGCGTTTGTACGTTTGAATGATGACATAAATATTCCGAAGCTTGAGAAAATTTTGGTTCATATACACCATACATTGCTGTCTTGTTCGCCCTCTTAATTCCAATAATTAAAGGAACCTGGTATATATAAGGAGGGAGGGTGGCGTTAGCTGATCAGTAGATATGGTGGGGGTCACTAAGGTGAATCGCCCCATTCTGCAGGAACAGCAATACACAAATTAAAGGCTCGAGATATTTCTGATTTTTATGAGGGCTTAGATCTTTATCTTGAAAAAGATAATAATGAACGCCTTGACAGATCATGCTTCTACCTCTAAATATATACTATTCGCCCAGCCTATTGTTGAGATGCGACCATGTGGGATGTGCACAGTTTTATGGGGCATCTTATAAACTAACTTGCTGTCCATTGACTGATCTTTAAATACCACTTCACAATGTCTTATCTCATTCATTTTCCAATAACGTCTTTACTTGATCCTCATTATATTCCATTAAACCTAACATTTTATAGCTCTTTATGACTTATTATATTCCTACTCTCTGAAGGGTACGGTTGTACATTAAATGCACAAAAAGGTATAAAACAAAAACAACTGGCACAACTGAGGATAAATGTATTAAAACCAAAATTGGACATCATGATAGTACGAGGTATATGTGTTGCATTATACATTGCAAATGAACGTTGTCAGCCTAGGGAGTTTTCTTTTTTAATGCATTTTTTAATGATACTTGCACTTACCTATTTCACTACAATTTAATGATTCACCTCAGCACTTTTACTTTTCTAAAACAGCTTTCAATCCCTTGTAAACGTTGTACTTACCTCAATATTGGTTGGTTATCGTATGCCGACAACCACGGGATGAAAACGAAACGAAGTCGATTTTCCCGCTCAACCTGGAGGACAATTGTACAATTCAATAACTATACAGCCTAGTTCAGACAATGTGTATTTATATATATATCAAATATTTAACTGTTGAAACATTATTAACTTGTAGACAATCTACGATTTGATATTATATCATACTTGATCGTGCCTGTAAAAATGGCATGCATTTTCATGTAAATTTATATGTTTATATGAGAATATATATTATTATTATTATTATAATATACTTGTTAATTGGACCTGTTGGGTTTTTTAGACATCAAAGATGGTCTCCTGGAGAGTTTGTTGGTTTAAATACCAACATATTTACAGCATCAATGAGAATACTACACAGGAAATTTTCCAACAATTGTCGGCTTCTCATCTCAGATAGCCACTGAGGAATACGAACATTCCGTCGGATTCAGCTTCAAGAGTAAAATCGATGATTTGGTGGGCATTGTTGGAGGTTTGAAGTAAGTTTCCAAGGTCCAGGTTCTCGTCACAAATGATGAAAGTGTCATTAGTGTATCACTTGGAGGTCAGAGGTAGTCGATGACAAGAAGAAGAGCCTATTCCTATGCAATGTGTAGATTTTCTCGTCGAATCTGAAGTAGACGTTGAAGGTAAAACGAAGTAACAGGTCCTTCAGATAATGGATCAGTATGATGAAATCTGTGCCGCTGCATAGGACGAAGTCACACAGAAAATATATGGTCTCTGTTGGAGGAACATTGACGAAGAGAGAGAGACAACATTTTATCTGTCAGGTTGACATTACTAATTGAATAAACGAAATCAAATGGATTGATGCCATGTTTTTGTTTGGCCACCACTTACTCTTTTCCAACCTGCACCTATATCAGCTAGTAATGCCCGTCGGGGAGGCGATGGTTAGGCATGAGCAGCACGTGACCTAGCCATCCCAATCTATGTAACTTTATAGCCTCATTGGTTGATTTTCCCTGTTTTCCCTATCACTCTACACCTAACGTCAACATTACTTACCTTATTAAATCACCTAACGTGAGAAAGAGATCGCAGACATCTATGATCGAGAGTAGTCAACCTTTTCATGTCTTCAACTCGTATTGGCCATGTTTCAGAGCCATAGAGAAGGACGGAGCGAACTGCTGAGCAGTACACACGTCCCTTGGTTGATAGCTGGATGTCACGCCTGAGCTAGAGATGGTGTAAGTCAGCGAAAGCAGCTCGGGCTTTTCGGATCCGTGCTGAGATTTCATCGCCAATCATTTTTGGTGCTTCCGCTTCCACTTCCACCTCCCAAATAGGTGAAGTTGTCAACATGTTCTATCACTTCACTCCCTATCACTAAGCTAGGAGTTGACGTAGTCCAGTCCTGTAGCAGCATCTTACATTTTGCAGGGGCGAATCGCATGCCAAACATACGAAGATTGCTGCTCAAGGTGTTCAGAAGACTCTGCTGGATTTGGTCAGCATCCTCCCCTAACAGGACTATGTCACCTGCATATTCTAAGTCCATAAGACTATTCCCTGGTAACAAGTCGATTCCTAAGTCGTTACGTTCAGTTAAGGATACTTCCATTAGCATATCTATGATGAAGTTAGACGGGAATGGGGAAAGTGGACATCCCTGTCGGACACCACTGGTTGTTATCAATTCAAATGACAATTCCGCATAAACCCTTGCACGACTACGTGGGTTTGAATAGAGGGCCTTGATTAGTGCAATATACTTTCTTGGCACTCCCTTCACAGTCAAACATTGCCATAATACCTTTCGATCCACGGGTCGAAGGCCGCCTTCAACTCAAGAAATAT